>VZRH01002121.1:407383-455257 GCA_013397555.1 Urocynchramus pylzowi
ATAATTTTTTTGGTACAAGATTTTACAAGGAAAAGAAGAAAAAAAAGTGCTGATGTTCCAAAAATACTCAGTAGAAGATCTCCAAGAATATAATCTGCTTAAATGTGCCCTTGACATGGGAAACATTTTCCCAGAACAAAAAGGCACCATTCAATATTTGAAGGCTGCCATCTCTATAAATAAGAGATGAGAATCACTGTCCACAGTTTCTTGAATAACAGTAAATGTCTGTGAGCAAGTAGGCAGATGCAGTGATGTTAATAAATGCTGCAAATAATACCTTTGGTGAATACAGGGCTCTTTATCCTGATGATAACCAGGTTGCCACATTCTTCACTTCTTAACTATCTTATCATGTTGTATAAAAGCAACATCTTTTTTTTTAACCTTCACTAGTTATAATCCTGTTGGTTTAAAGACATCAGCAGTCTTTTATACTAATCTCCTTTTTTCCCCTATATAAAACATCATTGAATGACTCAGAACTCCTACATGTCTTTTAAGAATATGAACATTATATATTTTAAAGGAATTAACATCTTTCCCTGTATAGTGAAAACAATAGTTGGGTTTTTTTCCTTGCCAGTCTGTATTCTGACAGCAGACCCTCAATCTACCATCACCTCCTCACAAAGTCCTTATTCTTAGTCCATTCTCTGCTCATCTGCTCTCTGCCAATTATCTTAGGCTTAGTTGCACAAGAGTACTCAAGACCTAAAATATCTTCAGTGGTGAATGGAACTGGACATCTAAGAAGGTGCAAAATGTTGTAAAGTTAATTAGCAGCTGTTCATATAAGTTTGAAAATTTTAACAAAAACTTCTCCATCTCTATTTGTGATTCACTACATTCATGCTTATCTGATTCTATACAGTGGTTCCAGAAAATTTCACATATTCCAATGGCTAAAATGCTGAAAAGTTAAAATGTTGATCAGCTAATGACTAGTCATTATTCTTAGAAAGTCTTATAGTTAACCATCAGTAGAAAGAACTAGGATAGAAACTAGGGTGGAAAAGTCTGTGTAGAAAATTTATTATCAATATTTTCATTATTTGGAAAAACATTTTACATACAAAATCTGATTAATATTTATGAACCTATTATTCATCCAATGCTTGTCTACCATTTAAACAAGATAATTTTAATATATAGCTTTCTTAGCCATTGATTACAAGAAAGTTTATCAGCTCAAACCATAGTAAATTTTCAAAAGGCAAACTGACTAAATTTCCATATATAAATATCTGTGCAGTAAACAAGTACCTTTCTTCACTGCGGCCTAAAATATTTTTTATTGTTTCTAGATGCTCCATACTCACTGAGTAAAAATATCTTAAGGAAGAAGCTGGATCTTTGTTCATTGCCCCCATGTCAAGCAATACAACAGTTCATTTAATGTTTTTTTTTTTTTGCTTCATTTCTTAAGACACCGGTGAGAATGGACAAATTAGTCCTAAAACTTACTTTGTGAAATTTTATCTTTTTTGGGGATGGGATAGTGAATTTTGCTGCAGTGCATGGCCTTACACAAAATCATAGTTACTACTGACATCCTGGAAATCGTTTCAGTAGTCTTCCTTGCTCTGTATTCCTGTTCCCTCTTTGGTAATATGCAATTTGAAACAGGTTCCATTTGAGATTACTTCCAATTTAATTTTTCTTTTCCAAAGATTTGAAACACCCTATGGAAATATGTTGTTTCTATGAATACATATGCCAGTGAACTCCTTTTCTAAATTATTTCTGGGAAGTGAATAAATGAGGGCAAAAGGTCAACAGAACTAAACCTGTTTTGCAACTGAGATGTATGTTTATCAGAAAACGTTGCAGCATTTTTACAGATACAGTAATTAACAACATTTAATAATACTAATACTTTCTGTATTTACTCTGTTGATTGAAACAAGCTCAAAGGTATTATTATATAGATTATTGGCCTTGTTGCAGAACATCTGCTGGAATACCAGAAACAACTGAGTAAACCAGGGACAGAATTGGTGACTAATGAGACAGAGTCAGAGGCATGGTCAGCTCTGACTCACTGTCCCTTGCTCCACAGTGGGGGATAACACTCCTCATTATAAACCACATCCTGGAAATGTGCTTCTGTGCAAATTCCATCAGATTTCCATCTATTTACTGTGGTCTGTGGAGGAATATGAGATTGTTTTCATTTGTCAGCAGATCTTGAAAAAGGAAGACCTTTAAAAAAAATTAGAGCAATAAGGATTTATGAAGTAATCAGTTTGATAAAACATGAATGAACAAAGATCCCCTCAATACACATCTTCTGATTTTATATTTTTGATTGCAGTTCCAACCTGACTTTATGTCTGAGTAAAGGTAATTATTGAGAATATGAAAGCGTTCAAATCATTCATTTCTTCTGGAAAATATAACCATGAGGATCATTCTTGTCAAATCAATAATAAGCTGAACTTCTCTGCTATTGTTTACACAATTGCCTTTTATTTTCTTACAAGATATCTGTAATTCTCAGAAGCTGCTGGTATGCATTACTTTTTCTTGCTGATCAAAAGTACACACTGTACAGCATTTACAGCTTTCAAAGACCAGGTCCCATTATAAAGGACTTCTTCCACTTTGATGAACACAAGATAGCATTTATTAAACCACAAAATAGCATTGCTAAAATAATTTTAAGGGTATAAATACAATCAGTGAAACCCAATGAATCAGTGATTTTTTTTCTTTCTGCATTATTCCTAACACACTAGGGTTTAAAGGTAATGCAATCTTTAGGCACACAATGAGTTATTTCCTGTGCTAGACAGTAGCTATTATTATTTCTGGGATGTAGTAAGGGACTGAAATTATTTCACAGTATAAGAGAAGTGTCAGTTGGAGTGTCCTGCTTGAACCTGGGCTATTGCCAGCAGTGCACAGCTCTATCTGTGTCTGGCAGAATCTTCAAGATGCCCAGGAGAGAGAGTTCACAGCCTCTCTGTGCAACTTATATCAGTGAAGTATTACCTACCTCATGACCCCACCCTCAATATCCAATCTTAGTTTTTCAAGTTGCAGATTGTTACCACTGTAACAATTATGTTGTTGAACATTGCTGCAAAGAGTTTGTCACGGTGGCCATTTAAAAAAACCAAACCAAACAAACCCCAACCAACCAAAAAGCACCCTTGATACATCTGCTCTGACAGCCCAGAGTGAACATGACCATAAACAGGGGCACAAAAGTAGGCCCTAGTGCTTAATGTGCTGACATATCCTCTTTTTTTTGGTGGGCAGAACAGGAAAGAATCTCTGAAAATTCAATCTTGTTTGATTTTTCTTTCCCAGAATAATGTGAATTATTACTCAAAAGTAACCACATTGATGACAGTTAGCAAACTCAGGACACTTAAAGTTCTCAAAAGATAAATAGCAATCACCAAAAATTAACAGTATCATTGCAATGCAGGGTATTAGTAATGAGAGATGTTAGAAAATGTTTCTGGAGCAAGGAGGCCTCCAAGCAAACATAAGACTTGGTCTCTACTTAAGAAGAATATGTATTTATGTATTAAAAATAATAACACCATACTTAAATGAATATTAAAAAATGCCTGAAATTCCTTTTGAGCCTGGAGGAGAATGAAATGTCTTATAAGCTAAGATCTGGGATTACTAGATATTCCTTGTGTTAAAAGTGAGTATTTAACATCCTTGCATTTCTTTTCTTGTCTTTCTATTAAACAGTTCAGAAATCTAATTTAATACACAAGTCCCAAGTCATAAAGAGAAAAAAATATGCACTTGCCTATTTTTTGCTATGAAAAAGATGAGTTCATTTGTGAATAAACTGTAGCACACTACAGCAAGTATAAATCCCTCAAGAACTTAATAATTTAAAGGAAACTAACTGCAGAATATAAGACCTATGCAAATGTCTTAGCTGGAATACAATACCTGTAGTACAGTACTGAAATCTCTGTCTGCAAAAATTGTCAAGAATTCTTTTTTGAGATTCCTTAGAAAACCACAGAATGGAGGTTCCCTTTTGGTGATTGTATAACTAGGACGTGTTATGAAGTGATTGAAACTGACAAAGACTTTTAATGAAATTTAGATACCTTGTGATGTGAAATTTTCCAAAATTTTACTCTTCTGAATTGGATTATGTGAAATGTATTGTGGTTTTTTATTTGCTTTTCTTTTTTTGATTGCCTTCAGGTTGGTTTTGGTGGTTCAATTTGCTGCAAATGTAAGCATGAAAAGTTAGTGAGATGGCAAGATTTTGTACATAAACTTCATAATGTGAAGCTCTGCATGAACCTTGTGTTATTTATGTACAACTGTGCATAAGCATCACATAACAGTTTATGTTCAGCTCTTGTTGCACAGAAAATTTTATGCAATCCCTGATAATGAAATATTTGTCTGTTATAGCTTCTAGCATTTAAAACTTTTATTGCCCAAAGGTTTTAATTCTTCTCTTCCATAGAGAAATGTAATTGGTAATTGCCTCAAAAGAAAAGCTCTGGGAGCCATTTTTCATTTCATGGATAATTCAGAAGTCCAGTGATTTTAGCACCAGTGGGGTTTTTTTTTCAGTGTGTTTGTATTGTTATCCCCAAGGTGTTCCAATTGGTAGGCTGAATATTTAATTCCTCAGCATGCATTTCTGATTACCACTGACTTGTTTGATTAAGAATTTAGGAGAAAACCTTGTTGAGGGCTGGTTTGGCAGATTACATAAATTATTATAGGTAAAACCTCCACACCAGCTGTTTGGGGTTTTTTTCTGTCGTGTCCTGCTCCCCACTGCAGGTGTTTGTGTCTGAAGGACTCTGCCTCTCATTCCTTTCCTGGTGGAGTGCTCCACCTCTGACCAGGCACAGGACTGCTCTGCCTCTTCATGGACTCAACCCTCCACCCTCCCTGCCTCATCTGTAGAAATGGCTGATGATTTTGTAATCTTAAGCACCTTTGAGGTATTTTCAAGGATACTGTAGCTTCACATACTACCTCAACACAGCTGAACCCAGATCAGCTGCTTTGCAAGTCTGGCCACAGCAGATCTCCTTGCTAAAGAACCAGGCTCTGAGCTTGAACACCTCTTTATATTTTACAGGCTTGAATTCCTTTATCTTAAAACCCTGGAATTTTCTGAGACACCACTGTGTGTATCCATGCAATAGCATTCTTAACACTGTACTGCAGCCAGACACATTACCCTTTTTACCCCAATAGAAAGCAGCTCTAGCACCTTCAAAATGTTGCTGAAGACAATGCAATTGTTTAGCAGTTGTGCAAGATAGCTGACACACAAGCATATCAGAAAGACTAAAGTGTAATTATAAAACATGTCATGCTGTTAGTTTTGAAAAAAACCAATCACATCCAAACAATGTAAACTGACTTTCCTTGTACTGAATTGCAGTATTTGTTTTGTTCCTTTCAATTACTGCACAAAGCTTTGGATAGACATAGCGTTGTAATACATTCATGATAATTTTTCAGAGTCCTTTCCACAGCCTAATTTCTTCAGTGAATTGCTCACTTTTTTAGAGGTAGCAATAAGCATAGATTAAAAAGTAGAGAGGTCTATATATATGCAGAAACAAAATAAAGTTTGTGGGAAAGCTTACAGGCAGAAAATGCATGTCATTTTGTGATAAGAAAATCCTGCAAAGTTGTTTTGATGAGCCAAAGAAGGCAAGTTAAATGGTGCTGGTCTTAATTTGTTTCTATTGTCTGTTCCAGATTTCTGGTTTAAAATTGGACCTTGTTGTTAGTTTCTCTATTTAAAGTCACATTTTCTATTATGGATAGTTTAGGACTGGTAGTATTTAATGAGCTGCTGGCTGTTTGGCAGGATGAATCAGAACACCTTCCTTAGGAATTGAGAGAAACAGAGCCACAGCTTCTGTAGTGTCTGAGAAGGTTTTAATAAGGTGTTTGTCACTATCCACTGACTTTATAAGTCTCCTGCATACACAAGAGACTGGCTGAAAATCAATAGAAATGGAATTAAGAGAAGAACAGAAAGAAAGAGAAAGGAAGGACAGAGGAGTGGAAGACAACAAAGCCCTATAAGAAAAGAGGTTTCTGGATTTCAAACTGATGGGGCTTGAACTGCTTCCCAGAAGAGTGCAAACTCCTGGGTTGCTCTGCAAGCTGAGATTCACCAGTCCTTCTACTAGGGATCAACCTCTCCAGAGGCAATTGGTTCTGTCAGGTGTAGCCTGGATGCCTCAAGTGAATTGAGCTTCACCCACTACAACTGGATCCAGGTAGATCCATCCATGGGCATGTGTCTGCTTATTGATGCTGAGATTTATAGCTTAGAAACCAGCCCCTGCTTGCACAGGACCTATGTTTTTGCAGTTCCATATTAAGTGATGGCTAAATGCAGAGTCTTGCAAGATCTTTGTTCTTGCAAGTTTTATTTAATAGTAAAAAGGAATAAATAAAAACAGTCTGTGATTAGTATTTATCTAAGCCAATGTCATGTTTTTTTCTGCAACCCTGACAAAGTTTTAAAAGCAAAGTAAGTCCTGTAATAAGTGATCTTTCATTTTTCACTTATCCTGTATCTTGTGTACGTAAGTCCACTTAAACCAATTGCTGACATAAATGAAGCAAAGTAGAATTAATAAAATGTGCTAGCATTTCGGTTAAAAAACCCTGTACATATGCCTTATGTAAATTTAAATACAAGATGATTCAGATAAATACCATACATCACATGATTAATTTTCTGCCAAACCTTTTCAGAAAGGCAATTAGGCTTTTCAGTCAATATGAATATAAAAATATCAATACTGTATCAGCTGTTTTACAGATACACTGGTGTACGGAACAGTGTCTGAACAACACTTACTTCAGAGAACTGTGATAGTACTGAATTTCGAAAGACTAAACAAATGACCTGGGAAGTTTTAGTTTCTATATGTAAAAGATAAGATTTGAAGTATATTTTCCATGAAAAAAAGGCAGAAAAACATAAGAAGAAGTCATAAAATATATCAATATTCTGCAAGAAATTTTGTAAGTTTCCTCAAACTTGTACATACTGCTATCAATATAACACCTTTATTTGGAATGCAGTTTAAACTGCTTAGGCTATCAGATGCCATTACTAAAGTACCCTACAGTGTCTTCCACAGTAAAGGATGTATTATCCAAATCTCCCTATGCTTTAGATCAAACATGAACTGAATATTTTTATTGCACATAGAAATGTTGTGTTGCAGTTTATTATTTGAAGTGATGGCTTCTGCAACTCTGCTAGAGCAGATAAATATAAAAGTCTAGAGGAAACATCTCTGCCGTCAACAAAGTTAAAATAAGGACATGTAAATAGTATAACTAGTGCTGATAAACAAAAAGACTGAAAAGTTTGTCCTGTATAAGTCATAACCTCGATACTAACAGGCAGTCACAACATTAATTCAATGACTAATGCAATGACATTTCTATTTTTTCCATATGTCCTCTTGCCACTGAAAGCACAACGTAGATGTGGAGCTGTTATGCATACTAAGTTTTTCATTCTCAAAATGTCACAGTTACATATGAACTTTCTATTTTCCTGTCTGGTAAGTAGTCTACTTAATTTTTGTGTCCTATAGTTCCAAGAAACAGAAGATGCAAATACTATTTGTCTCTTTCAAACATGTATTCTGTTTAAATGTTGATATCCATGTTACAAAACACTAGAGGGGTTTTTTTTAAAAATGGAATTTCTCATTTTTCTAATAGTGGGACTCTGATGTTTTAAAAGTACTACCTTGGGAACACAGGGTCCACCCCTATCAAAATTTTATAATCCATAGGAAAACCTTCTTGGGTCCTCCTACAGAGGGCACAGTACTTGTATCAGGTCTGGCACTACTACACACTAAAACAAGAAGTGCTGACCAAAATATGTATATGAGCAGGAAATACATAATTCCTCTGCAGCAGAGCTTGGTGGCAATTCTCACAAGCCAAATATCATTTGAAATGCCACTGGACATACAGTGGCATTTTATCACCATGGTTATAAGACGTTTTTAAGCAAAATAAACAATAGCTGAACATGTGTTCCCTGAAGCTTAGAGAGAAACCCAAATAATAATTTGAAGTTTCAAAAGGATAATTTTCGGTAAGTTTTGGAAGAGGAAGTACGTGGTCATCAATACATAGTTTTGTGATAGGGATAGGCATATTTATAAATGGGTTAGAATGTATTACTCAGGGCAGTAGAGCCTGGACTATGGAACAGTCCCTGTTGCTCCTATGTCATTGTTCATGTACAATCCCAACTGTATCTAGCTATATATAGGTTCTGATCAGAGGAAAGTCTGGTGATCACTTTATTGAGCCAAATTACAAATACAGAGCACATGTCTATGTTGCCATATGTTGCAAAATTAGACATACTGGATCTTCTTTTGTCCACATTGTAGAATTAATTTGCTCTTTGTATTTTTTTCTGGTTTGTTTTGTTTTTGCTGGGGCTTGAGCTAGCTCTCTGTATGACAAAGAGTCTGGACATTATCTTGAAGAAAGATCATTCCAGGGAATTTATTTTTCAGCATTTTGAGCAGAGAACATATTGAGATGATAATTGCACATTATGGCATGTATTGTGCTCTTGATTGAGCTAAATCTCAGTCATACGGTTCTGAGACTGCACCAGTTGGTCTGGGTGTCAGGGATCTTTATTGGGACTGATCTATTTACTTGTATAGCCACTGTGACTTCATGTAGATTGAGTGCCACAGGTTGTGACCCTCACGGCAACTAGACCATCCCCTAGAGCTCAGAGCATCTGACATATCTGGGGAGGGCTCCCACCTGATGTAAATAAACTATATCACTGATGTTCTGAGCTGTCACCTGGCCAATATTACCGGTTTAGAGAAATTCAGTATTCACTTTGTGTGCTTCCAGCACTTGTCCAAGTGCTCATGTGTACTCCTGCAGAACAGGACATCAAGGCCTATTGGGAAGTTTTTAGGGTCTGCTATGAGAGAAGAGTTGGTATAGCTTTGTGGTGTCTCAGAAACTTCACACACAGAGCCTAGTTCTTAAAAACAGGCTAATATTTTCAACTGTTGGGTTGTTTTTTTATTTATTTATATATACTATCCAGGCAGGTATACTGGCATTAATGTAAACTTTAACAGCAAAATTACTTGAATCAATATCTCTCTCCAGTTTCTAAACCCTTATAAATTTCTTCCATATTACATAAACAGTAATGAAAAAATTTGTTCTTAACCCAGTTTAATTAACTAATGAAGTCATAACCAAAAAGTATTGACTTCTTTTCTGGACCATGTTAAACTGAAAACATAGAAATTAGAAGAGCTTTCAGAGCCAAGGACTAATTGAAAATCCCAGCTTAAATATTGTTTCCTGATTTCAACTCATTAAATTATTCATAGTGCATTTCTTTAAGTAATTTTAAGCATCACCCATGTTCACAACTACTCTTAGTTTTTTTCAAATGTAATTGATACAATGCTTACTCCTTCTTCTTTATCATCAATTAAATATTTAGCAAAATAAGCTCAAGTAACTCTTTTTTACTACCTCCTGAATGGCTTAACATCACTTTTAAACCATGACTGCAATACTTGTCCAACAAAAATAAATTTTGATCCACATAAATTTTAGAAATCTATATGGTAACAATAGTCCTTAAAAACAGTAATGAAAGGGAGTATGAGGGACATAAAGAATTTAGTACATTCTACAGCATGTTTAAAAACATTTCTCACTGTTTTTTTTTCTTTTAGCCAGACTAACAGCAAGATTGTTTTGAAGCCTTAGGCAAAATAATTGACAATATGCCCTAATAGTTATATTCATAACTATGACAATATGCCCTATAGTTATGCAATAGTCTTGGAACAGCCTTCAGTCTGTACTATGAGCCATTCAAGTACCAAAAAACCAAAAGAAGGCTCTAGGTCTAATAGGAAAGGAAGCACTTACCTTCTAGCTTTAAAAAAATTACAGGAAGAAGATAAGGAAGAAATGCAAAGGATATTCATGGTACCAAGGGCATTTAGTGCTTTTGTTTAATTCCTCTTGGGCCTCAGTCATCATCAGTTACAACTTTTGTGTATATTACATTCAAGGATTGCAGCCTGAATTAGTTAAAGATGTGAATCTAAGCTTCACTGGCTAACACATATTGAATCCATGTATTTGATTTAATCAAATTTAGTGAAAAGAATTGAGTTAATTCCCTAAATTAAAGCCACTTCACACACTATTTATTTTAAGTTTAGTTCATTACTGTATTTTCCTCAAAGACAGAATACAGAGTCAGTGTTACTATATCAAAAAATGCATTTATAACACCAAGTTAATCTTTCAAGTAAATGGTTTTCATTCAACACAGAAAGGATCATCCTAGCAATATCATTCTGTAGTTTCTCTGCTTCTGTTGTTGTTAACATTTCAACCTGTGCAGAATAAAGAGCATCTGTTTTTAAGACTTTATAATATTTTTTCTAGTATACCCTTAATTTTCATTTCATTTACAGTAAATATGTCAACTTACCATATGTCAACCAACCTACCATAAAACCTCATTTTTTTTTTAATGCATCCTCCCTGTTTCGCTTTTAGCTGTCTCTTTCAAAGCAGTCATTCTAAGACATCATGAAAATGATTTTACTGAGGCCCTAATGTGTGGATTCCCACTTTTCACTCATGATCTTATCCAGGTCCTTCATAAATAAGTGCTTAGAGTAGTACAGGGACACCCTTAAGGTTTGCTCAGCAGAGTAAAAGCTGAACGACACACAGAGCTGCTCATACGTCTCCAAGCTCAGACCCACTCTAACACTGCAGCCGTGATTCACAGCTGGGCTCCGAGGTGGAGAAATCAGACACAGTGAAACAACATGAGGTGAATTCCCTCAATTACTTCAATGAACTTGAATTTTCACTAGTCATTGGCTGAATTGACAGATGCACTACAGTAAGAAGCAATTCCTTGGACACTGAGCATGGCTCCATGTGTCTACTTATGGCCCCCTGTCTAGGCATTTTGCAGAGAAAAGGAGAATCATACAGGCTTTCCCCTTCCATTATTGAAATGTCTTCAGAACATTTCAGCTTATCCTTAAATTTCACTTACATCATTTACTATTGGTGTTGGATTTTTTTAGTGTAATCAAATTCATTTTAAAGATGTCTTATTTTGGATTTGGGAATTATCTTTTAACATATATACTACATATTTAAAATAAATGAACATGAAAAGTCATCATCAAAAAATGGTGAAACATCATTAAACACACATTATCTGTTGGAGAAATTGCTGTGTTGCTAAATCATCCTCTGAAAGTGCTGCTTCTCTGACACTTTCTGGGAAGATTTGATAGGATGTTTGAAGTAACGCAGTTGTCCTGCAAATCAACAATGATATATTTCTTACAATATCTGTGTAAGCCTGAGGGGACAAAAGATATCTCATGTTTCCTCCATTAATGTTTCCAGCAGTGCTATTGTGCCTATAGATGTGGTTACAACACTGTATCAGTACTCACAGGAAGAGCATTATATTTTGTGATATTGATAAGGGTATTTTGCATAAGGCCATATATATATGTATGTATGTATGTATGTACATGTATAAAAGGACTAACTGCAGCTTGCAAATGCGATTGGTCATAAAAAAGTTAATGAAGCAAGAAAGCATCTAAATTATCTAATAAAATAAATGCAGTGATTATACAATAAAGTCTTATGCTTTTTCAACTTGATCTTGCTCTCTCTAAGCATGATGTTAGAGTGTCTGAAAAAAGCTGTGTCCTACTTTGCATTTACTTCCAATACCACAAAATGTAAAGGCAATGAGATCACATATCCCTAAATTTAAAACTGCCTGGGTTTTCTGCCTCATTATATACTAGAAATATATCACCAATTAGATTATTTCAGAAAGTATTTTAGGAAACAAAGATTTATGTCTATTTTTCCTGACTGATATATGCTGCATTATGTGTTTTGGAATTTTTTAAAAATTTTTTCCCGCTGATGTTGCATTTATTTTAGGAAACAGAAAATAGACAATAAGAATTTTTTTTTTTTTTTTAGGTGTGTGTTATGGAATCATGACACAGGACAACACTGTATGAAAATAAGCTGTTAGACTACCCAATGGCACAAGGATGTTTTTTTCTGGGCTTTCATGTAGCACAACACTAAGTCTCTTAAGTTGTCTCCATTGCTTAAAATAGCTTGTCAGAAAACAGAAAACTCAGATAGCCATAGGTTGCTGTAGACAAGACCTTTAGATGATTCTAGCTTTGGGCGTATGATATGAATATGAACAGTTATTTTGTAGGCAGCTGCTTCTGTCCCTGTGCCTTCAAGCTCTACCCAGTTGGCTGAGATGTGAACAGAGACCCCAAGGGGTGCAATTTTTGAAATGGATCCAAAGCAGCTTGGCTCATGCTGTACTTCATGTTAGTTTCATTTTTTATCATGATGACATGAGTTAAAAATATCTGGGATGTTTGTACTGTTCATGAAATAGCAAATACTCTGGGTTTCTCACTGTCAAAATTATACAAAACAAATTAGTCTGACAGCTGTGTTCCTACTGTCATTCTTGTGTGAACTGGTATTGCTGAGGAAGAAACTGATAGTGATACAGGAAAAAAAACCTTGCATCTTGCTAGACAATGCCACAAAAAAGGGATGTGTTGACAAATTGATACACAGTAGTCTTAAGAAAGTGGACACTTCATGGATTAGACTGAATTTTGAATTTATAAAATTGGAAGTAACTTTGGAAACAATTGTGGAAATTTTTGTGGAGGGCTGTATTTCTTTCTTTCTTTTTTTCTCTTTCTTTCTTTCTTTCTTTCTTTCTTTCTTTCTTTTTCTTTCTTTCTTTCTTTCTTTCTTTCTTTCTTTCTTTCTTTCTTTCTTTCTTTCTTTCTTTCTTTCTTTCTTTCTTTCTTTCTTTTTCTTCCTCTTTTTTTTTTTTTTTAATCAGAATTAATTCCAGCTTAGTATTCACTGCACTCTATAATAAATACATCATAAGGGAAAAGCTAGTCAGTAAAAAAAAATCAGAAAAAATGCAATTGGAAAGAAAAGACACTTGAATTAAAATAAAAAAATCTTTCAGCTGCCAAAAATGAGAAAATTTTAATTAGTCATTTGATTTTTTGTGTTTTGCTTTTTTTCATTTCTTTTGATTCCCAACTAGTTTTGATTTGTGCATAAAACCCTAATCATCAGAAATTAGAGCATATAAAGGGTATTTTACATTTCTCTTACCTTTTGATATTCTGTAGTATATTTTCTGTTGTTTCTTTAGCACTCAGTTTTTGGTTAACTTCTCGAGTATGTCCACACAGCAAAGTGAGATCATAACCACTCCATGTCTCCCAGACTGCTGAGTGATGGATCTGAGAATGTGTATCCAGGTCTGGGGTTCACTGACAGAGGGAAATGTGCAGCAAATCAGCTGGAGAGAAGCTGCCCCATCTGCAGCCTCCCTAGTTGCTGGAAAGACAGAACCAAAGCCTGAATCATCCCCAGCTCCATTTATACACTAAATTTCTGACTGCCATTTAACCATTATGGTATATTTTTTAGTTACAGATTTTTTAGTTCACACAAACACCCTTAAGTTTATTACCTATTCTCTCTAACTCATTGCTTGACTTCTGGCAGCTCATGAAATCCTGTGAGGTCTCAGTTTATGCATCTTTCAAACAGAAATAGCTAGGCAGTAGTTATTTCATGACTAAAATAGTGGCTTTAAAATGTTTTCACTTCTTAGAATAAACAGATTGCTGAAAAGAATAAGAGCCATAATGTTATTTTGCCTTTGCTGGCCTCCTGCAATATTAGTAAAATCAAATATATGCTTTTGCTTATATTCAAAGATTCTAAATATTCAGTTTAGGAAGACTGGGAGAAATATCCCTGGTATTATTACTTGGTGTGGTTGAAAAATGCTAAACACTTGCTTCACTCTATCATTTGGTGAGAGAAAACCAAGATATTAATCTGAGACACAAAGAAATCATAAACATATGATCAGATAATGAAAGCCTGCCAGAAATTTTGTAAAATCTAACTGTTATTTGAGTTTAACTGAAATTATTTCATTTTCTTGACTTTGTTCCTCATCTGGAAGAAAACAAGGGGAGTTCTGAAAGCTATGAGTTCTAAGCTTCATTCTGAAAATTCTAACAGCAATTTAAGAGACTATCAGGTTTTTGCTATAGTTCTATAATATTTCTTTGTACTTGAACTAGAAATCCTAGTTTGAACTAGTAATACTACTTTGAATTAGTAATACTAGTAATACTATGAACTAGTAATACTAGATCATTGGACACATAAATAAAGCAGGGTAGGTTATTAATTGGACAGTTTAAATCTTTGCAAAGTTTATTGATTTCTCAGTCATATTTATTGTTCTCAGTCACGTTTCTCGGTCATACGTTGTTACTTTGTTACTTCCCCCCCTCTTTCTGCAGAATTACTGGGACGATTAAGAAAAGAGAAAGTGTTATGTTTTATCTGGAATTCTGCATCTACCTGAAGCCTGTTCTTCCTTCCACATGAGATAGGGTGTTGATGTCTTTATATGATAGTCTTCTATGGATTATGTAAAGAGTATCTCTAAAGATGTCTGGCTCTTTTGGAAGAAGGGACTGAAATCCTACAATTCCTGGAATACCCTCATTCAGCTGCTTATTAGAATGTACTGGAAGAGTGACTAGATCAGAAACAGATCTGAGTCTTCAAAATTCTTCTTTTAAAAATTGTTTGATCCAATTTTAAACAATTTTTTGGATCCAATTTTAACAGAAACATATAATAGAAACTGTAAGTACACTCCAAGAGTGTAGATGGTTTGCAGGATTGGGTTTTTTGGTTTGTTTTGGGGTTTTTTGTTTGTTTGTTTTGTTTTGTTTATTTGTTATGTGGTTTTGTTTTTTTTAATAATTTAAAATGAAATTAAATCTTTCAGAAATCCCCAAAGGCTCCATATGAATGACCATTGGGGTACAACAACCAACAGGATGTTGGGTTGCATTAATAAGGGCATCACCACCAGATATAAAGAAGTCATTATCCCACTCTACCTAATGCTTTCCAGGCCAGACCTGGCCTAGTGTCCTCAGTTTTGGTCCCCACTATAAAAAAAAAGAAAAAGAACATGGACAGGCTTTAGAGGATCCAGAAAATTACCACAAAGATTAAAGCCTGACAATGTGAGGAAAGAGGCTGAGAGATCTGGATTTATCCAGCCTTGAGAATAAAAGGGTTAGGGAAGAAATTATGATCATGTTCCTGTATGTAAAGAGCAGCTAAAAAGTTGGAAACTCCCATTATACAAGGAGTCACGTGGAAGACATGAGGGGTAATGGGTACAGGTTACTCCTGGGAAAATTCTGGTCAAACACAATAGGAAATTTTTTTGCCATGAGAACAAACAAGACATTGGAATAATCTCCCCAAGGAGGTAGTGGATTTGCTGGTGTTGGAGACTAAAGATTTAGCTGAACAGGGTGCTGAGCCCGCTTCTTTAGACTGTGATTTTGGTGAGAAAGGTTAGACTAGATGACACTTGAGGTGCCCTTCCAACCAAGTATTCCATGACTCCATGAATGCAAGCCACCCGATCCAGCTCTGCCAAGATCTGATCTTGTGCTCTGTTTCTCTGAACTGCTCACATTCCCAGTTCAGGCTAGAGTTGTCTATCTGCACTGCTAGTCCCCCACACATGCTGAAATGCCTGACAGACCTAGTTTCCAAGCCTGTGTTTGTCAGGATTGCAGTCCCTGGACTCCACATTGAGAATCTGCCTTTTTCACCACAGGGCATCACTGAAGTTCAGCATCTGCTCTCTCAGCAGCAATAACAAGGTTTTTTTGTGGTCAGACTTCTCTTATTCAAATTATTCAAATCAATAGTATTTTAGAAAGGACATAAAAGGAGAATAATTCCTGGATGCCTCTGTGTTACAGGCCCTGGGTCTTATGGAATGTTTGATCTCTCTTTTCCTTGCTGGAATGACAATGTTGTGGGATGCAAGCACTCAAGCAGATTTCTGAAGGAGAGAAGTACAAAGAGGACCAGCCCTGTGTGACACACAGCTGGTTCCTCTATTCACAAGCAAGGAACACCAGGCTGGGGAGATGGTTATCAACTGCAGACTGGGCTGTAGAGACCTGGAAACAGTGGAGTTCAGAACACTAAGGAGAGTGACAAAAGAGAAGAGCAAGAATACTTGCCTGACCTTGGACTTCAGGCAAGTATCCTTAAGTGTGTTCAGGAAACATTTTGGTGGGATCCTGCGCAAGGACACTGCCTCAATGCAAAAAATGGAAAGTGGAAAGTTCTCAGGCTACAGAGAAATAACCATTATTTAGGTGTTTAGGGATAGTGTTAGGAAAGCTAAAATTCACAGAGTTGTGATGCCAGCAAGGAACATAAATAGCAACAAAAAAATATTCTGTGGTTACGTCAGCAGCAAAACACTGAAAAGAGAAATGTGGAAGGAGGAAGGTGATGTAGAGGCAAGGGATACAAACTAGACTGAGTTACTCTTTTTGTTTCTTATACTTTTTCCTCACTAGTCATCAACAGGGTCTCCCAGATTCCTGTGATTAAAGAAGTTTGAAGAAGGATAAAAAAAATTAGCAGTAGATGAGAACCAAAACTGGTGTTATCTGAAAAACCCTCCATCTGTAGACATCCTTAGGTCAGGCTGCACCCCAGGATGCTAAGGAAACTGTACAATATCCTTCCACAACTGCTTTGTGTTGCTTTACCAGAGAGTAAAAGAGAGTGGGGAGATTCTGAATGGTGTGAATGAAGAAAAACACTCATCTTCAAAAAGGATCAAAAGACAAAATCTGGTGAACTACAGGCCATTGAATTTCATTTGCCTCTTTCATGGTTGCCTCTGTGATAAAATGACCGGGTTGACACATGAAAAATGAATGAGGGATGTCATTTATATAAACTTCAGCAAGACTTCCCACACTGCCTTCTCCCACGTTCTTGCACTTGATTTAGGACGCTAAAGGCTTGGTGAGTGAACAACCAATGGGTAAAAATCTAGTAGAGCAATCAGGCTCAAAAGGCAGATGTGAATGGGTTGTGGTCATATTGAGACTGGTAACAAATAGAGTTCCAGAGAGGTCTAACCTGGAAACTGTTCTGGTTAATGTCTTTAACAATGGTCTGGAAAAGGTAGTGGAGTGTATCCTCATCAACTTTGGTGATGCTTTCAAATTGAGGAGACTAGTCCATAGGCTTGACAGCAGAGCTGTACAAATGGGTTGATGGGAACTTTATGAAATTGAACAGGGCCAAATATACAGAGCTGCACATGAAACGGGATAAACCCTACAGTGGCAGAGGCTGGGGACAGATTAGCTGGTGACAACCTCCATGAAATAAGGCCCTGGGGTCTCTTCAGACAGCTGGTTGATAATGAACCAGCAGAAAATAAAACAGAGCTAGCAGATCAAGGAGAGGGGTCTTCCTCCTTCTTTTTATATTTATTACACTGCACCTGGAATACAGTGTCCAGTTTTGGCCCTGCAATACAATAAAGAAATTTACAAGCTGTAGCAAGGTTATCAAAGGGCCACCTAGGTAGATTGAAGTTGGACACCGGTCCTGCTTAGCCTGGAGAAGAAAGGTCTTCTCCAGACTAAACTGGAAAATCAGAAAAGTGGATAAACTGAACAGATGCTCCTCCCAGGTTCTGTGAGGAGGTTATAGAGAAGACAGAGCTAGGGTCTGCACAGTTGTGCATGGAAGGTTGATAAGAGGCAAGGGGGGATAAAGCTGATAGTGAGTATAAGACAAACATTTTCTGCAGAAGCAAAGGGTGGAAGCTTAGTTGCAAGCAGAGAAGTTGTGCAGTCTCTGTCCACCTCTAGAGGTTTTCAAGACCTAGTGGTATAAAGTCCTGAGAAACCTGGTCTGAGTAATTGTTTTGAGCAGGAAGTTTGATAAGGAATATTCACAGACAGCTTCTGCTCAAAATTATCACAAGGTCATATTCTATGATTCCATAAACCTAACACAAAACCCGATTATATGAGTAGGTCTGCATGAGCCTCCTACATAATCACTCTTCGTCCCCTTAAATATCTAGTGTATTTGAATTTCCCATACTCTTTTTCAAGGCCTTTTGTCCTTTGTGTTAAATTAGACTGTGTTCCTCTTCTACATCTAGCTTTTCATATAGAATTATTTGTTTTGATATTTTTGAAAACTTTGATTTTTTCTTCCTGCTAGCATATCAAGCCTGATGCACATAAGCCCCAAGAAGAAAACATTCTTTCAGCAGAGGGGATTAACTACCATTTCTAGTGTCTTTAGTTCTTGCAGGAGGTCTACTTTATTTTACCTTCTTAATTGACACTGCTAGCAATATGAAGTCCATAAAGATACATAAAATATTTTAAACTTTAAAATATTACACTGGACGAATACAACATAGTGCTATAGCTTCTCTTTCTAAGCACTGACATTATCATTATGCACACCAACACCTGCAAAGATAACCCGATAAAATGGGTGACCTGATTAAGCACTTCCTGATTGAACACTGCTCCATAAAAGCAGTGCTTCTGCATGCTGGGGAAATTATCTAAAACAGGCAAAGAGAAAAGAACTGGAAAAATCATAATGTGGAGCTATAGAATATGAACTATGTGCTTCTACCTAAAAGAAGAGGAGCAGAAATACAATTCCCCATGTAAATAAGAACTTTGCTTCATTTGCATTTTGCAAAGTCTTCTTCATGAACGGCTCCTTAAAGACCTTAATTATACAGCAGTTACTACTAAATACAAAATTTACTTATGAAAGTGGAAGCAGCTACTGATATATTTGAGAACATGTAGAGAGATGGTATCAGTTGAATTTGTGAGTGGATCAGAGCACTGGAACTCTGAAAGGGCTGTATGGAATATCCTCTAAGGTGCATCTGAGCACCCTGGGTTTGTCTAGTTTGGAGAAAAGAATGTTGAGGGGTGAACTTAGTGCTCTGTACAGTTTCCTGAAGAGGGGAGGTGGAAAGGGAGATGCTGTGCTTTTCTCACTGGAATCTAGTGACAGGAACGGTTCAAAACTGCATCAGAACTTTGGACTGAACAACACATAGCACTATTTTACTGAGAGGGTGGTCAAACACAGGATATCTAGAAAGATGGTTTATGCCTGGACCCTGCCAGCATTTAAGAGGCATTTGGAAAATGCCCTTAGCACCATGCATTAACATTTGGTTAGCCCTGACCTGGTCAGGCAGTTGAACAAGATTTTGGCTGTAGATCCCTTCCAGCTGAAATATTGTAGGGTAATGTAGTCTAATTTGTGTTTTGTCTGTCTTCACAATCAACTGGATTAAGCTTTCTGACCAGACTGCATTTTTTATGATGCACTATGGTTCTGTGATGCCAGTGAATCATTGAACAGGCAGCTTGTTTGGGAACTGAGACCACAGGAGAAAATGGAGATACAAACCTAATCAGACATGCCTCCCATAAATCATTACAATGAAAAGAGTTTGTTTCTTTCAGCTAAGACTAGATGTATTTAGGCCATCCACTGCAATAAAAATTAGTGCCCCTCAAACCTCACCTCCTGCCCCTGCAAAGTGATTTTTGTTTTTATTTGCTTTAATAATTTGATTAGTGACCTGTGAGCTGTGCGGTGCAGTTAACATAATAAATAAAATTATGTTTTGAGCAATAAAAGCAAAGTAAAAGACAGTTTTGGTAAAGACAGTTTTGGTTCTCCCTACCTTCTTTTTCCAAGAAAATTGCATTCTAGCCTTTTCTGATTAATTTTTACTGTTGTGGTTTGCTTCCTTTTAAAGAGGCAGTGTGAGTACATTAACAGTGCTCACTCACCATTTAAAAATGTGACAGTGACTTGCGCTATTTTTGGTGTTCTACTCAACTGTGCACAGTAATAGATACTTCACAGTATTTCACATAGATTTTGAGGTAGTTATGTCTTTTGAAGCAGCAGAAACCATACCAAATATGCTGAGGTTTGGCCTGCATGTGGGCTATGTTCACTCTGTGTCATGAAAGTGCAGGAATAGGTTGTTCCATTCCTTTGGCATGGGTGAGCAATGACACAATATTCACATCTTGAAACTCAAGCCCACACAGATCACTAATCTTAATTCTTAGGCCCTTATGACTTTACTGCATGATAAAGGAAGAACAAGAGGAGAAAATTCTCAGCTGATAAACAATTAACTGCTGAAGTCTAAACCTATTTAAGGTTTACTGATGAAAGCAGCAATAACAGGCCAGTAACAGTTTCACGTACTTCAATCCATAAAGAGTGAAATCTGTTGTTTTATGAATATTAGCATTTAACATTATGGATAGTTCACAGCATGCCCATCTGGGCCTAACATTCCCTATATTTAAATATCATTCAGTAGTTATGAAACTGTCTGAAAAATGTTCTTCTCCTGCTGATTCTTCAAATGCATTTATATCTTTGTTCTTTTATTTATTTTTTTTTTTAAATGCCAGTATTATAGCTCTATATTACGTCTTATTGGACCTGTAAGCATTTGGAAAGTAGCTTCTTTTTGACTACCATTTGTCTACATTTTTGAGATTCATAAAACTAACTAGTTGTTGTTTAAGTCTGAAATTTTTTAAATGTTAAGCATCTAGATCCCAGATTTTTTCCAGCTCAGGATATGGGATAGCCATCTCTTAAACAGACTGAAAGGAACTTATGTAATTTAATGATTTTACTTTGAGATTAAATCTCCTAAGGAAAAAATTAGTCTTGATGTTTGTATTTTAAGCAATATACTGCCAAGTGATCTTTTGCAAACTTCTCCAATAGTTAATTTCTCAACTTTAGAATATGCAAAATTTTTGTCGCTTCAATTTTCGGACACTGGGTTCTCTTATAATTTGTTTTACTAGATGGAAAAACCTTCTTTTATCTCATAGCTTTTCCTGTGGCAATACCAAGAGAGAAATTCAGAGAAGCTGACTTAGTCCACATGCAATCTAGATGCAAATCCTCTCTAGATTTCTTCTTTTTGAAGTTTTTCCTCTGTGTCCCCTTTCAACTCCTTATGCATCCCCAGTGTACGTGCTGGCAGGGTAGTGTGAGAAAGAGAAAAAGCTTTATCACTGTTAAAGCACTGCTCAGCCAAAGCTTAAAAACCCCACGTTAACAGCACTGCCTTGGTCACAGATCCAAAACGTGGCCTGGCAGTCTGAGCTCCTATAGAGAATATTAACTCTGCCAGTCAAAACCAGTATATCTAGGAATTGCCAATGTTAATCAGATCATATTCTAATGTGTGTGTGTGTGTGTGTGTGTGTGTGTGTGTGTGTATAAACGTATATACATGTATACACACACACATATATGTTTTAGAAAGAGTATATGCTTTCCATAAAACATGATGAATGACTAGGAATAAAAGGGTAGGAAGTGTGGCAACTGGGCAGAGCATCAAATAAAGTCCAGCTAGTGAAGTACATAAAGGTTTATAGGAAAAAAAATTCTATATTTAAACTGTAAATTACAGTGAAACCAAAGAGAGGCTGTTCCAATATATATCAAGTTAGAAGGGTCAATAGGAGATGAGTGAAGGTGACTGGGGAGTTCCACTTTTTCTTAAAAAGGTCAGCTATGATCAGATGGATAACATGATTACCATCAGTAGTGTTCAAGAATTGGGAGGTAATGAGCAAATATTAGGTTTGATATTATTTAGGTTAGATGTCATCAACTTATTTGGGTGTGACAATAGTTAGGCCAAGGAAAAGGATCCTGTGCTTATGTTGTTTAAGTGCATGTGGCAGAGATTGTAAGTACCAACCAATTTGGGACTCATGGCTATATATAGTATCAGATTTAAGAATGTGCTGATTAGCACTGCCCATGAATTGGGAGCAATTGCAAGCTGCCACATTTCTTTGGCTTTTTATAAAAAAAACCCACTCAAATGAGTAGCTACCTTGGTCAGAGTAGTAGCAACTTTTGGACAGATGTTTAGATCTCAATTAATTTATTTTCAGTTAAATAGTTCCTGGCGAGCCTAGTTGAAGATGGTAGGCAGTCTTATAAAAAGTAAAGAACATTTTGTATTCTGTGTCTAAAATTTTAGGATTCCAAGTTTTCAAATTCCAAAACCCAAAATACATCAGGAACAGTTTCTGTGCTGAGGTTGGTATTGTCCGTTCAAACCCATATAAGTGGCATTATTGTAAGTATCATCTATATAAAGCAGCGTTCTGATTCACAGCTGAAAAGGGAGGAACAGGAGGAGATTTTATTTTTAGAGACTATATTATTGATCCAATTGATTTTAGAACAGCTTTCATAGCTTGGCAGAAGTGAGACCATGCTTAGCAGAATGCTGTCACTAGCATTCATAGAATGATACAATGCTTTTTTTGATAAATTCCTGTTTAAATTCCTGTCCTTTTAGACAAAGGTCCCTGAACTAACATACCATGGTTTCTTTCAGATATTGTTCCTGCAACATTTCACTCCATCCATAGCATTTTCTTCTTCCCCTTTTTTCCTCCTTGAGTACTTCACTGCAATACCACTCTGTCCTTTTCTTTGTCCTTCTCTTCACCTAGTTCTTCCAGTGTCCACAATACATCCTTCTTGTGTGCCCACACACTTTGCTAGATTTATGGTGATAGCCATTTCTAAAGGTCAGCTACCTTTCAGCATATGTAGTGTTATGCTCAAAATCTTGTAAATTGCACAGAGGAATCAAATATATATGTATAAAAATATATAAACATATATATATATACATATATATATATACATATATATATATACATATATATATATACATATATATATATACATATATATATATACATATATATATATACATATATATATATACATATATATATATACATATATATATATACATATATATATATACATATATATATATACATATATATATATACATATATATATATACATATATATATATAACCATTAATTTATTGTTTGTATTATGGAAATATTAAGAATTTAGCCATTATTAGATCTAGAGCTAATTGTTGATCTAGATTTAATTAGGTCCAGATTTAATTGTTGAAGAAAGAATAAAAATGAAATTAAAATTGTTTTACACAGTTTTTACTCCTGTTCTTGGTGTTATGCTCATCCCTCTTCTGCTCCTCTGAGTCCTAATATTGGTGGGTTGAGTCTACTTGGGTTGAGGGTTGGGAGGTGTTATGAAAAGCCAGTAACATTTGGGCTTCTTTAGGTGTAATGAAATGTTAATGGTTTCTCTCTCCTTCAATGGTCACTATTAGTCAATTTAATATGTTTGCTTAAACGTTTCTATGTCTTTCTCTTTACCCATGGGTTTCCATACCATATTACTCCCAAACTTACTACATATGTTGCCTTTTTTGCATGTTTGATACCACTTCTTTGCTCTCCTTCTTGCCCCTAAAATCAGTTTCGTCCAGCTCCATGTTTGCACCTCCATAACTCAGTGTTGGTCAGTTGCTTAGAGCTGTGGGGTCCCCAGGGCCGAGGCTGTTCTCCATCTCTCACCATCCCAGTCCCTTTCATTGCTTCATGCCACATCCTATATCTTTAGTTCTCAGACTTCTGATCTTGTACACCACTTCTATGTTACACAAAATAATTGTTTATTACTCTTATTGATATAAAACTATGATTGAACCACACAAAAATGAACAAAAATGTTAGAGGAAAATGTCATACTAGATCCAACAACCTGAGAGAGGAAAGACTGCTTCAGCTCCATGCACTCAGGTCTAACAAATAATGAGCCTGAAGTGTATTCCCACTAGGCACATGCACACTGAGCACAGGTAGACACTATGAATGTTTTTATCTGGCCACTCAAATAACAGAGAGGCACTTGGAACACTGACACAAACATAGCAGTAATGGTTTCAACCTGCTCCTGTCTCTGGCTGAGCAGGATGGAGATATGACAGTAGGAGTATATATCATATCTCTCTGTATATGTACAGTGTGTTTCCCTCAAACAGCTGACCTATAACACCCAGCCTGACCAGTTGCTGTTCCTAGATCCCAGACTTACCAACTGCTAAAACCTGGACATATGAACCCCAAAGGTCACAGTACCATAATCCTATTGCACTTGCTGGTGCAGACCATCACACAAACAGACAGACAGACAGACAGACAGACACACACACACACACACACACACACACACACAAACACAGAGAAATGTCCAGGATTCACTGGTGCCGTAGACAACCTCTCTGTGCTCTCACTCTTAGAGAGCCACAGATGCTCTCTCATACACAGAGCCCCTAATACACCCATCCCTCCCCCCTCTTAATCCCAAACCACTCCCTGCTGGCTCATTCAGCTTGGTCTTCACTAATGATTCCACATTTACTTGCACACCTTCATTCACTCCAGCTGACACCACAGACCCCTACACTCACTTGTACATAGAGTAAAGAGCCACTTACTGGAAAATAATTGAAGGAATTTAACAGGGAGACAGGGCAGACTGCAGTGATTAAGCCCAGAACAGGGTTAGAAACTATACTGACCAGCCCTTGCTTACACACAAATAACCCTCATTCCTCTATTTCACATACTTGTTTCTCCCCAAATCACCTAAACCTCTCCCTTTACTCACTTTCAGTTCCTCTCCTAAATATGCCTTCATAAATTTTGGGCAATCCCAACATCCTCTTTCTCTGCTTCCCATATGGTTTGCCACAACCCTTGGCAGCAACTTCCTTAATTCAAAAGTTGAGATAGAGATCTGGTCTCAATGACTCCTCACTATGAGTTTCACTCTGGGTCAGTGGGGCTGAGACTTTGTTGGGAGGGGCATGTACAGGGTGCTCCTTTCTCTGAGTCCTTAGATTGGGTTTCTTGGCCCTCTGCCATTGTGCTCTTGTTCTCTGGGTTTGCAGAGATGAGATTTTGATGGGCTAAGGGACCCCTGGCAGTGGACCTGGGAGCAAACTGGAAACAGCCAGGATAGACTCCCCCACTTGCCATTGTGCCTCTGGTCTTTTGTGGGTGTGCAGATGAGTTTTATCCCATAACCTAACAAAGAGTACAACTGCCACCTGATTGACAAGATAAGCTGCCTTCATAACTAAACAAAGTGAAACAAAGGTGAAAGTAGGTCAAGAGAAGTTCAGGCACAGCAAATTTGCCAGGCCTCAGTCTTTTGGGTGTACAAAGCTTACAGCCTGATACTCTTAATGTCTCTGCTGTATTACAGGACTATTTGACTACTGTTAGCTATCTGGCTATCAGTTAGCTGATATAGCAGGTGACACTTCAGAGGCACTGGCTTTAGGCCACTTTAGGCACATCTGGAAGTTGTACTGCCATATTTTCAAGAGCATTTAAACTAGGTTGGTTAAAGGTGGATCAAACGTGTGAAAAAACTGGGTTAAAATTATAACTCCCAACTGCTGGTTGGATGCCAATTTATGGGAAAAAATTATATAACCTGTTAGACTGATTCTATGAAATCTTGGGACATCACCTTGAAAATAAAGGGTAATTTGCCTTTATAGTATAATGCATAACTTAATGCTATTCAGTCATAACCACTTCTCAGTCATAGACAGGGGCAGTTTCTTTTATTCATACTTGGCTCTCCATCTCCAGGCAGGGAGAAGTATCTGGCCACAGCATGAATTTGACTACTCATATCAAAAGGAGCAACATTTCTACAGGGTGCAGGGAACAGAAATGGCTCAGTTTAGGCTTCTGATTAGTAAGAGTAATGAGAGGCAAGAAATTGCTTATAAAGAAGGAAAATCTTCTATAATTTTCTGTTCTGTATGTGGAAAAAGATACTTCATTCTGCCTTGTGGTAAAAGGTGGGCATGGAGAGAAGTTAGAGGGAAGAGTTTTTCTTTTTTCTTTGTCACTTCTGGGAAAGTTCAATTATTCATTGCCCTTTGGAATACAAAATTGTAACTAAGTAAAAGGGATTTGAGCAGGAAAATCTAAGAATCATTTGCACTTCTTTTTTTGAACTGAAAAGCCCCAGTGTTCATTTATGATGATATTATGAGTTGCAGTGAGATTCTTAAACATCATTAATCACTACAGATGGCTACCAACCCATTAAATCTTTTAAGCACCTGTTTGCTTATCAAATGTTCACATGGTAAGCTACCCTCTGGTTCACATAAGTACATTAGTTTTAGAACATATAATTACCTTACAATAACTGTACTTGTGCTAATTACCAGTCCCCTGAAAGAAAAAAATGGAACCTATTGAGTAGTGGGGGTGGCTGGAACTTAAAAACAGAGCTTCAAGACTGAACAGCAGGGCTGGATGACTACTTGTAAAATGTTTGTCTTATTTCTGATAAGCTTAGTTCTATTCCACAGTGAGCACCTAAGTGAAATTGCTAGATTTATTTTTTTTTTGCCATCAGTCACAAGAGAACTCTACCACATGTAATTTATCACAATTTGTCTCTTTTGAAGAGAGCTTCAGGATAGAAATAGCATAAAGACCAAGTTATTTCTCACTCAAATGTGTTGCACCATCTTTGAGAATGTGGTGTTAGACAGAAATTGTAATCTCTTGTCATACTTCAAGTCTTATCAGTATGAAGCTCTGTGCTTCACCCGAGAGTGCTCACATTCCCAGAAGTATTTAGAGGCAATACCATTTATTCTCAAAGTAATAGCCTCCGTTTTTTTGGGATGGTAGGGTTTATTCAGTCCTGCAGAATGATTAAATGAATTAAACAAATGGACAAACAAACAAAAATATATGATCTGGTAAGTGTGGTGAGAGATTTCACTAAGAGATTTCTGTGCCATATATGCTAGCTTCCTAATAGAGGGACAGAAATATTCTTAAACTGTGTAAATCTATGTAATTATTGCTAGAGCTATACGTATTGCTATAATCTCTGAGTATAGCCCACAATTTTCTGATAAACTTCCCTAAATCCAGATCCAGTCTGAAGGATTGTATTCTGTTGACATACTACAGGAGGAATCCATGTCAGCAATCAGATGTCATCCTGACAATATTGAATACTGATCAGCTTTTTTTCATAAATGATTCCCCAAATGTCTGTATTCAGACATTATGTCTGTATACAGATAATATTTGCATACCAGAGAAAATGCACTAGAACCATGACTAGAATGTTATCACAGTACCATACTGTGAACTAGAAAAGCAGTAACTTCAAAACACATCTACCACCATAACATAACAGTAACCCAAGCCAAATTACATTTATAAGCTTTGAATTTAGTTTGATTAACTAAAAGAAAGAGAAAATTTCTGCAACAAGTTTCTGCTTTGTTTCCTAAAATAGCTTTTCATGCCACAAGATTCAGAAGTTGGATGATTGAGATGTGGTCACCATGCTGTACAGTCATTCTGCTGAAATTAATCAATAGAAATTTTAGCAGTGGCTGCAAAACCTGTAATTGTTTTACAGGCAGTATTTATCTACCCATCTTTGTCCGTATTTATCTGGATACCAATTCCTCCCCTTTCATTTGGAATACACTCTGAACTGATTGTCAAGATGCCAGTTTGTTCCAAAGGACCTGATAGACATCATCATCATCAAAAAGGTGAATTGTAAAAATCTCAAATGTCTGCTGCAGGTTTGTTGGCTGAAATGTGATTCTTCTCATTCTGGTATAGCCTGAAAGATGTTACCAAAGGTTGATAGAAAAGCTTACAGAGCTCTGGGAAAGCAGCTGACCAAAATATGTGCTGTGAAAGAGAATGTTTGTAGGGATAAATTCAGGTAAAAGATAGCAGGTGAATTAAGATTACTGTCAAACACATCTCAAAAAGACTAAATTGTGCACGAATACAAAAAGTATTGACACCTTAATTATAAGACATTCCTATTTTATTCCTGTAAATAGTAGGTCCTAGGGAATCTTTTTAAAGAAGATTTTAAGCTCAGAATGTAGAAAAATTATTTATAAAGTCAAAGAGAGGTTGGGTGGAAGCTGGATCCTTTGCAGTCTCCTCTAGGCATTCAACATTTGAAAGTACATTACTTTATGTCCTTCACTGTCTTACTCTCAGAGAGAATAAAATTAAGGGGTTTGATTAGCAACTTATGCAATGACACTAGTAAATCAAAGGCTCTACCTTAGAGGTAAAGCTTGCTCCCAAAAATCCATGGTAAAAATTGTTGTTTAGTTATAGGTATACCATAATCTGACTTTGAAAACTACTTGCAAGTGAAAAGAAAGCTGTCTTTTCAACCCCTTCAACTGGCATCAGTCCAACTAATGGGCCAGTTAATTAACTAATGGGTATGAAACACAGGCCTTCTCCAGAGGTAAAACAGATTAAATATACCATTTAATTGCCTAGTATGGATTGACACAGTTTATTGGTGGGACTCACCCAAAGTTTCCACAAAATTTCCTCTGGAAGAATATGAGCAAGTACAAAAACCACAAAAAATGGAATGTATAGTTATTCTTTTAAAACATTAATATGTTTCTTCTTAATAAAATATGCTGTAAGAATAAGAATTCCTGTCAAGTGTAATAGCAATTAACCCACGTTCTTAAAAGAAGGGATATTTTTAAGAAGAAAAGGCTGGACTTGAAAAACTTTTAACCTGGTTGGAGATTTTTATACAGTAAAAAGTATATTATCTAGCACAAATGAGATATCAGAATTATCAGCCATAGTCTATGAAATTGCTCATAATTTTTTATCTCAATCTGCTTTGAACTGCAGTATTTTTTCATTAGTATGCAAGATTCTGAGTGCTGCCTCCTCGCCCTGACTCCAAAATGCTTTATTACATTTCAAAAACAAGTTTTTGTTTGTGAACTGACAATAGTCTACCAAGATTCAGTGAATACCCCCAAATTTGTCATTGAGAGGAATACACCTGGTGCAGGTAGCTGGATTTGCAAGCTGCAGTGCAAGAAGCAGATTGAGATGCAGGCTGGGCTCTGGGTGGGAGCCCAAGACAAAAGGCTGTGAACTGGCTCTGTTTCTTCCTCACTAACATTCTTGTTCCACCTGCATTTTTCTTTAGCTTATTCATATTACTTTCCTGCTGTTTTCAAGTGATATTGCAATTATGTTATGTAAGCCTCACTTTTCACCAACTTGAAATTTGACGCACACACCTTTTTACATTCTCTAGACTGATTTTTGCAGCCACCTAAAATTAGGGGCTGGCATTGGGCTGGCCATTCTAAAATTTTTATTGGTTTACGAAATTCTAGAGGATATGATAAAATCTGCATGAAGATTAATAAAAAATTTATTGTTGCCATTATAAAAAACTCAATACAGCAACCACAAAGCCATTGTCTTGCAATGTACATATTTTTAGGTGATGGACTTAGATTTTTCAGTTTAAACTGGCTCCATTCTTCAGAATGCAATCTTTTGTTAAAAACAAAACCATTTGTTTTCAAGTTTCAGGTCATCTGTGTTTTAGTAGTGTAGAATTAGGTGTTTTTAGAGGAGTGCATATGCTAAAGCCTGTTATGAATTCACTGTTCCCTCCTGTTTTGTCTTGGATGCAGAAAGTCTAGATTAATGCCTTTGATAGTAGGTTTCAACCAAATATCTCCTTAGACTTTCTTATTTAAAAAAGAATTGAATGGAGAGCTATTCATGCTGGATTCAACAAAGATGGGTTAAAACTTTTGTGGAGAGATTACCAAACATAATTCAGAATTTAAGAAGTTTTAAAAAACTTTCTCAGCTGGTTTCAAGATAACCTTAAAAATGTAAATCAGTCTGTAGGGCCTTTGTGGGATTTATAACAAGGCAGCCTAAAATAATGTTGTCAAGACAAGTTAAATAATAACTCTTTTAACTGGCTTCAAAACATCTCAGGTATTTGCTATCAGAAATAAACAGTTTCCTTCAAGATTGTTAAAGACTGAAATTTTACATGACCTTTACTCTACAAAATTATTCAGCTTGCTCCAGCAAGAGTTTTCCTATGAACTTATTGTCTCTTTGACCATGATAAAGGACCTTTTGAATTCAAGCCTATATAACATCCTTGGTTATGGATTAAAATTTCGACTTCAAACCTCATCACATATTTTAATTATGTATGACAGCACTAACAGGACTGCATGGCAGACTTTAAGACAAATTTAAATATATAACCCATCACTGCAAGTGGTTGGAACATTTTCACCTTTATGACATTTTTGTAAAATACACTGGTGAACGCCCTAGTGTTCCATAAAGATAAAACTGTTCCCATCCAAATTTCATCTAAAAAGATTTTTGTTCAAAAAGAACACCTTGTTGAAAAGAGTAGGATATAGCTTACTGTCTGAATTACTGTCTTGGATGTTGAGAGTGTAGATTTACACCCCTGTATTAGAATGGAAAAGCTCTGCTGTGCCATAAATACAGCAATGACCTACAGCTAGGATCAATGCCCTTCCACCTGAGAAATCGGGTTACAAAACCTGATGAATGTAAACAGTAGTAAAACAATATATATATAAAAATATATCTCTAATTTAGATAGATTTTCTTTCTAAAATGCTGTACATTATAATAATTTTGTTCTTTTGGGCTTGGGTATTTTTTAATCAAGCATTGTCAAACAAAGGCACCAGGTGTAAATGATTGATGAGATCTCAGATCTACAAATATTGTAGTTTTTCCACAACAAGAGTTATTGCAAGTAATGAGTGTAAAAACACACATAAAATTCAGCTTGCTTTGTCATCTTTTTTCAATTCAGCTTCACCAAATCTAATAAACCAAAATTACAACTATTCCACAGCTGATTGAATAAAATGTTCATGTAATGAAAAAGTGTCCAGTCTTGTTCTGACTAAAGTCATTGAAAGGCTTTAAGTCAAGACTATGAACTAAATGAAGAATATGTTTCTCAAAATACAGACTTTTTGAGAAGTTCAAATGAAAATGGTGTGTCTGAAGTACGTAACTCATACAACCCAAAATGCTTTAAAAAAATATACTGTCTTTTTAAAGCATTTTCCCAGGCTATTTGATATGAGAAGACAGAAGCTACAGTCCCTTCTGCAGAGAATTTTTGATTAAGTAGAGCAAATAGATAAAGTGTCCTAACAGTGAAAGAAAAGGCTCAGGGGTCCTGATTCATTCCACCTATCTCCAGGCATTCCACTTAAAAGCATAGGTAATGGATGTTCTCTGTGTACTGAGGAAGGAGAGAGAGGAATTTCCAGGGGGAGGTTCAGATCATAGACAAGGTATTTTCCTCCAGGGATGCCTCTCTTTCTCATCAGTATCATAACCAAAGAACCCATGGCAACCAAGACCCTAATTTAGGAAAGTCTGCAATTGCCTAAAGTCAGAGAAGATGGAGTTGGTTCAGGATAGGAGATAATGGATATTCACTTATACAAAAGTGCTGTACAGATGGAAATAAATGAAGATATTTATTTATAATAACATCTTCGTTCATATTGCAAGGTAGCACATCACATGTTTTACAAATACTGTGAATTGTCATATATTACAAGCCCAACCAATTTTAAAGAGAGGATGAGCAGTATGAAACACACACAAATATAGGTCCTACTTGACAACAACTTGCAATCTTAAAGCTGGATGTACATTGTATTCACATCTCGTAGGATGAAAAGATTTTGACTTGATATTAAGTTACTCCACATTGAGCACTATTCTCTTTTATTGTGGACTGACTGTAACAGCTGATAAGGGAAGACTGTCTGATGCCCTCTACCTAGAATTCTGTAAGGTGTTCAACATGACACCCTTATCTCCAAACTGGAGAAACATGGATCTGAACGATGAACTTTTGGGTGGATAAGGAACTGACTGGATAGACACAGCCAGACCATTATGATCAATGGCTCTATGTCCAGGTGGAGGCTGTGATGAGTGGTGTCCCTCAGGGCTCTGTCTTTGGTGCTCTTTAACATCTATATCAATGACACAGACAATGAGATCAAGTGCACCTTCAACAAATTTGAAGATTATATGAAACTACTGCAAGTTTCCAACAGAAAGAAGGGATGCTGGAAAAGCTTGAGTTGGATCCATGAGAAACTAAAGAGGTTTAAGTGCCAAGTGCTGCTTCAGGGGAAGGGTAATTCCAGACATGAGTACAGCCTGGGAGAAGACCTCATTCACAGCAGCCCTGTGGAGCAGGGCTTGGGCGTTCTGGTGGATAAAAAGCTGACCATGAGGCAGCAATGTGCACTCACACCCCAGAAAATCAACATTGTCTTGGGCTGCCTCAAAAGCAGACTGGTCATCAGGTTGAGAGAGGTGATTCTGGTCCTCTGCTCCACTCTTTTCCACCTGGAGAACAGTATCCTTGTCCAGAGACCTTAGCATACAAAGGGATTAGATCTGTTAGAGTGAGTCTACAACAGGGTCGTGAAGACACAAGAGGGCTGGAGCACCTCTCCTAGGAAGACAAAAGAGCTGGGGTTCTTCAGACTGGAGATGAGAAGACTCCAAAGAGACCACATTGCAGCCTTCCATTACTTGAAGGGAGCTTATAAAAAAGAGTGAGAGCAATTTTGTACAAGGACATGTAGTGATAAGGCAAGGAGAACGGGAGATTTAAACCAGATATTTGGAAGAAATCCGTTATTCAAAGGTTAGACAGGCAGTAGAAAAAAGCTGTCCAGAGGAGCTGAGTATGTTCCATTCTTGGAAGTTTTCAAGGTCAGGATTGGAAGGGGCTTTGAGCAACCTGGTCTAGTGGAAGGTGTCCCTGCCCATAGCAGGTGTTACAACTAGATGATCTTTAAGGTCCCTTCCAACAAAATAATTCTGTAATTTTGTGATTTTATGATATTACCTGGGGACATGAAAAATTATAATCTTTGCATTAGAGAAGCTTCTGTAATATTGTTTCATTAAAAATCTTTGTCCAGGGGTACAATAATGTCCCTAGAATCCATGTGAAGGAAGGGGAAGGACTATGACTGTTCCTGCCCTTTCCTTCCTCTCAAAGCTCAGGTTTCTACCTTCTAACGATTTATTGGATATATGTGGTTGCTGTGCTTTTTTCCCAAATTATTTATCTTTTCTGTTGCTTCTATCTCTCTGTTCCATATGATTTATTGCGTCACTGGCTTCCTGGTATTGCTAATGCCGCCAGAAACATCCTAATTAAAGGACTGAGTCATGAACAGAAAAGCAAAGTGGAAAATGAAGGAGATTTTCTAGCCCCACATCTATAAACACTGTGGACAGGCAATTTCTCTGCAAATATTTATACCATCACTCCCTGAACTTTCAAGAAGTAATTATTTCTCCTACTTTTGAATAATTGTCCTTTCTTAGGAACCAGATTATCCCCAGGTATTAATTAATGAGATAACACCAAAGATGGATTTATTTTTCCTCTAGGTTTTTAAAATATATTTTAATAGAAAGAGATTTGGGATGTTTCTTCTTTTAAAGCATGTATTAGGAAAGCCCTAATGCTCTACTGATTAATTATTTTCATTAGCCTTTAAACAATATAAACACTCTACATATGTTTCTCCTTTAACCTGTGTGAACACACACACATACACATACATATACATGTATACTGCACTAATAGGTAGATAATGGGTGCAATATTCATACAATAAAATAATTCATGAAGGTATTGTTACCTTAGAAACAACATTTTGTGGAAAATACTCTTTTGATGCTTTTTAATGTCTGAATTTTATGAACATCTCTTGCCTTCATCTGTGCATTACAGTGTATTCTTACTGAGAAATGCATTTGGACCAACATATCACTTAAATAATAATATGTAGATAATTTATTTTACGTTGCCATTCTAGCTGCAGAAACACATTCATTTTAACACCACTAATGCCAAAATTCATTCAGCTGAAACTTGCAGCTGCCTCTTGTTCTTAAATAGCACAGAAAGATAATGGTAAACTGTGCAGTTTTCTACTTTCAAGTAGCATAACCATTAATGCTTAATACAAACAACTAGTCAAAGAGATGAATAAAATAATAAAAGAATAAATCTGCATTGGATCAGGAAATATGTTTTAATTTTCTATATTGCTTTCCCATTTTTTATTGCCAGCCAATTGCACACATTCTTGTTTTGTGTATGGATAGTACTTTTGGGAAAAAAGAATTATAATCTACCCATATATAAAAGTTTTTCTGTGACTTCCAGGTGTCACCTCTTTGTAATTTCTCTTTCCACACAAAATGGAAGAGAACTGACAAGTCTGTAGAGAAAGTCATCAAGAAAAGTAGGAACTAGATGGGAAAAAAACAAGAAAGAGGAGAATTACTGCAAACCACAAGACTATAGAAGGTTCTGAAAAACAAAGGTAAAGCTTGAGAAATATAAAACAGTCAATGACACAATAGAGGTCTTGTCTGTGTTTGGGAAGATTTTTCAAAATCAAATTATAAAAATGATTTTTTAGATAACTTTCTAAAACGTTATCTCCACACTAAAATTCTTCTAATGAAGGGATAGAAGTTTCTGTTTACAGTAATCTCCTGCTTAAAATGAGGGCACTGAGACCATTTCCTTTTTTCACCTTTAGGAAAGAAGATTCTCAGCATCCTGTAACAGTTTTTGCTGGTTTTGCACTATTTTGGTTCTATACATTTACCAATTGCCAGAAGGAAGGATAATGATGTGCTGAGATGATATTAAAGCTTCTCCTTATCCTGCTGCATTCCACTGAAAAGCCAGAATAATCACATTTAAGGAAATACTTGATAGAAATTTAGTAGAATAAGATTGAGTCTATTTGTCTGACCCGGCTTAAAACTCAATACAGGAAATATAACATTTATCCCTTAAAATGGTGTTTTACTTGTCAGCTTTTGAGTATAATCCATAGCTGAAGATTTGTTGTCTGCCTGTCTTCATTTAACAGACTACACTCTCTGCTTATGGCTTTACAGAATGTAGCAGCTTGTTGAGTGAATTTATATGTGAGATAAATTTTGAAAAATTGATCCAGAATACTTAGCTGATTTGGTTTTAGTTGCTAAAAATGCTACAATAATTCAATACTTTGGCACTGTAATTATTTTTAGCTCAAAGAACCGTTTTCTTGTAGAAAATTAGGATTTCCATGACATCTGTGCAGCATAAACTCTAGATTATTCTCCTGGAGCAATCTTGCAGAACATTTTGGAGATGGGAATTGACTGGTCCTCTGCTTCCACAGGTGTGCAGAATTTGGCTGCAAGCAACTCTGCCTGTGAGACAAAGATAGATAGATAGATAGAAAGATAGATAGATAGGTAGATAGATAGACAGACAGGCAGACATAGAATCATAGAATTGTAGAATCATAGAGTCATAGAAAACTAGGGCCTGGTTGACAAAATCCCTTGGGAAGTAGTCTTGAAGGGCTGGAAGCTCAGAAGAACTTCTAATTTGGAATTCTGAGACAGGAGACTTTGGCCTATTTAGGTTGAGAGAGTGCCTTGGGAGGAAGTGTTGAAGGTCAAAGGAATCCAGGAAATCTTGAAAATGTTCAAGAAGAAAATCTAAAAGGTACAGAAGCAGGCTGTACCTTTGTGTGAAAAGATGATCTGGCAGGTAAGAGGAGAAGCCTGGGTGAAGAAAGAGATTTAGCTCAAACTCAGGAAAAAAAAGGAGAGTGTATCCCCTTTAGAAGAAGGGGCAGGCAACTCAGGAGTACTAGCAGGATGTTGTGAGATTATGCATGGAGAAGATTAAAAGTACCAAAGCACAACTGGAATTTACTCTGGTTACTACCATAAAAGACAATAAAAAAGTAATATTAATATTTGAACAAAAAAAAAAAAAAATAAAATTTGAAAAAAAAAAAAAAAGAGGGCAAAGAAGGATCTCCATCCTTTATTATATGTGTGGGTAAACACAGTGACAAAGAGTGAGAAAAAGGCTAAGGTACATATTGCCTTCTTTGTCTCAGTCTTTAAAGGCAAGATCAATTGTTCTATATGTACCCAGCAAATTGAGCTGGAAGATGGGGACCAGAATGAAAACCTACATAAACTAAAGTGAAAAGATCTGTGACACAATATACTACCCAGACACACACAGGTCTATGGGGCCAGATGGGATCCACCCAAGGGTTGGAGAAGAGTGGCTGAAAAGCTGGTGGAAAACCACGTGGGGGTGCCAGTCAACAGCCAGCTGAACATGTGCCAGGATGTGCCCAGGTGGCCAAGAGGGCCGAGGGCATCCTGGCCCAGATCAGCAACAGTGTGGCCAGTGACTGCACCCTTGTATTTAGCATTTGTGACATCACACCCCAAATCCTGTGTTCAGTTTTGAGCCCTTCATGACAGGAAAGACATTGAGGCATTGGAACACATCCAGAGAAAGGCATGGAGCTGGTGAAGGGTCCGGAGCACAAGACCTGTGAGGACCAGCTGAGGGAGCTGGGGGTGTTTAGTCTAAAGAAAAGAAGGCTTAGGGGGGAGCTTATTGTTATCTAAAACTGCCTGAAAAGAGACTGTAGCCAGGTGAAGGTTTGTCTCTTCTGCCAAGTAGCAGGAGATGGGACAAGAGGAAATGGCCTCAAGTTCTGACAAGAGAAAATTAGGCTGGATTTTATGAAAAATTTCTTCACTGAATGGATTGTCAAGCATTGGAAGAGACTGCCCAGGGAAGTGGTTAAGTCATGATTCTTGAAGATAATTAAAAGATGTGTGGATGTGGTACTTAAGGATATAGTTTAGTGGTGGACTTGGACAGTGCCATGTTAATGGCTGATCTTGGCGATCTTAAAGGTCTTTTCTAATCTAAATGATTCTATGGTTCTATGGTTCAATAGATAGATAGATAAAGGCACATTGACATTTCAGTAAAAACTTGTCTTAAAGCACATAATATAATCTGTGAGTGAAAGTAGCATGACTGAAGTGAAATACTTTTCAAACCATTTTTTCTCTCTCCGTGCACACAGACATTGACTGAAATGTGCATAGCTGCTTGTTCTGAAAGCATAGGAGAAACACCTGCTCCCAGTGAAACTGTGGCATAAACTTCTACCACTAATAGAGTAGGAAATTAATATGAAATCAGCTGAGCACTCCACATTCATGAATGCATGTCCTTTTGTTGGTGCCTCAGGGTCTGCTGTCACATTCTTTCAGTCAGCTGTTCACCTGCAAAGTGCTATGTGCAGAGTCTAAACTTTTTCAGATATTAATATTTACAGAAACTGAACAAACAACACTGGGTGTGAGACTCTGACTATCCACAGTAAAATCACAAGAGTAAAAGACATCATAACTTGCAGCCATGTAACTAATGATTATCCAACAGTAAAATATTTGCTATATAGACAGAATTCCTACTGACCCTGCTATGTGAACATGTCTCATCCTGACTTGACATTCCAGGGATGTGTTAGCATTTTAACAGCATTGTGAAATGCCACTGTAACATGGAAACTATGAAATTGTTCCACAGCAAAATGATTTAATAGAATAGCAACAAAAATAAAAATAGAGGATAGGCACAATGCTGGGAAAACCTGCAATCTCCAAAGACCAGCCTCCAGCAGTTCTGCGGCGCCCTAAACAGTAGCATAAATAAAGGCAATTATACAAATGATGTTATAAAGCTAAGTCAAAGATGGTCTTGTGGAGAAGTTGCGTGCAATTAAATCCAGGAAAAACCTGTAGAACCATGTAGGAAGGAAATAACAAATTTTCCTCCAATTTTAGGCTATTATTCTTTATTAAAATCTCTACTACAGTGCAAGAATTATGTTCAGAACTGATAATTTGCTTTCAAAAACCAAATATTTTTTTAAGAGCATGAGATTTTTATGTAGCTGGAGTCTGTGTTGCTGTCTAATCATAAAACACACAGCAGTATTTTTGAATGGCAGCTAACCAGTTCAAGGTAAAACCATAGCAAAGATAAAGCCATTAACAAAAGCTCACAGGTTAAGTACAGTTTCTGACTTCTGTGAAAATAAGACTGCCCTACTTGACTGGTATTTTATGCTAAATAAGAGTAGCTGAGTCATATACCATCTCTTCTCATGGTGAGAGCATGCTCTGTACGGTTTCTAATTCAGTTTTGTCCTTCATCTATTGCTTGAGAAGTGTCAGGATGGTGAAAAATAACAATAAATAATTCCTTTGCTGGTGGGATTTCTTGGTGGTGCAATACTTTGGTGAATACTGATCTCCTTTCTCTTTCAGGTTCCTACTGGATATGGGGTGGAAGGGTCATGCTAAAGGGACTTCAGGTGTCTGCAATTGCTACTCTATGGTTTCTTTTAAGACCCCAAGCTAATGCTCAAGCAAGATGTGTGACTTCTAAGAGTAATGAATTTTGCTGTAATCTGCAGTTGCTCACTCCCATTTTGGTAAGGGATAATTTTTAGTTATAGACTTCCATGCATAAAACTAAAGTTAGTCAAAATCCACATGTAAATACTCCTGTATGTGTCCATTGTCTTGGAATTGTCTTCAGATAACACACTTGGAAACTGAAATACCATTCTTCCTTCTTTACTGTCCTCATTCTTAGAACAGTTTTTAAGGATTACATAGATTTCTTTGCTACAACAGTTTCCATCACTTATCCTTAAAACCAAATTTTATTCATCTTTGGTGAGATTGATAATCTTTGTCCTTTATTCATTTTTAACTCCAGACAACACTGAACCCCAGTGTACCTAATCTAGCCCTTGTCTTTGTAGCTCTTTAGACCTTGAATTGAACTGAATAGAATAGACAAATTACACATGGAATAGACAAAGTGCACATGTGAGCATTGTTTTCCTAAGCACCTGCAATGCTGTGGTAGTTAGAGAACAGCATAATTTCTCCAATGAGCAAAGCTCAGATTTATGTGATCACAGATAAAAAGGGGATACCAGCAGCATAACTGCTCCATGTCTGCCTCCAACTGCATTGGCAACAGTCTGCTGTTCCTGCAGGATGACTGGTTGGATGGCCCATGAAACAAATCCTCATCACCCCACATTTCAGCCAGCCTGAAATTAACCATCTCAAATCTTTTTACCTGGTGTTACATATTGAACATTGTGAAGTTCCAGGAGCTGACACCTAAAATGTTGAGCAAACTTTGATATGGGAATTGAATCCATTAGAAAGGTAGGATGAATGGCTGTCCTGTTTAAATCTACTGTTACATATGTATACAAGCTTTAAGTATTCTCTGTGACTGGCAATACCCCTTTATAGTTTACTTTTCTGCCAGATGCAGACCTATATCATCTGTTAAGGAGACACATTCTGTGTGGCACAAGACACTGTTTAGACAGAGATTTTGATGATTGGATACCATGTTTTCTATGATATTTTTTCTTTCTTGTTTATCTTGAAACCAATTAAATTGGTTGACTTTATATGGGATTACTTTGGATTGCATTACTACTTTGATTTTGGCTTCTTTTCCCTGCCAGCAGGGTTATCAATTGTGATAGCAGGCTAAGTAATAACTATTGGGATTTTTAAGAGCTATTAAACTGTTAGTGTCTGCCAAAAGTTACCACGCAGTGGTATCTTAGATACCAGAGCCATTTGACTGCACTTAGCATAGTATATCTCTCTGGGGTTTTATGATGTGGTAACAGTTGGCAATTTGTGACTTACTGATAGTGACAATTGGGTATATGAAACCATAAGTCCATTTAGCAACAGCATGCCTGTAACACATTATTCCAGAATATGAAATCAACACAGCTGTGCACTGGTAAACAATTCTTAAACACAATTAAAAATGTGGAAGGTGACTTCTAAGAAAAAAAATTAGCTGTCAATAAAAAATAATGACAGGGTTATATTTTCTGCAGCTTGAAAACTATTGTTTTCAAGAATATTCAAGACCGTGTACCAGTTAAGATCTTCATTATAAGCATGATTGGATGAATAGGTTTTAATTGATAATTCACATTTCAAAAAATTCAAGAAAATCATCAGAAATCTCAGAGAAATTCTTCAAATAATTTTGTCTTAGAAAAAAACTATATAATTTAAAAAATACTAGAGTAGTCCAGACATTTTGAAAATTACAGTAATTACATATTATGTATATATTTCATAGGTGCATTTTGACCTTCATTATAAAGATGAATTAGATTTACACTTCCATTTTGGTGCTATTGATAAAACAGTACTGTTGTGCTAGTTACAGAGTGTACTTCAAGTACAGAAGAAATTCACCTTCAGAAGTAGTACAGAACAGGAAAGAACAAACATAAAAGAACACACTTGATAGAATAGAATGATTTCATTTGGAAGCTAACTACAGTGATTATCTAGTCCAACTGCCTTACCACTTCAGGGATGACTAAATGTCATTAGAAATAATTAATTAATAAGTTGTAGCGATTAATTACTAATTAATAATATTAAAGCATTTTATAGAGGGCATTGTTCAAATGTCTCAAGCATTGAATTCATTTGCTAAATTCACTTTACCAATATAAAGAGGATTTTTTTTCTTTCTATACATTGTACTGGGTCTGACTGAGGTAGTTCACAGCCCTCACAGTGCAGTGCTTTGCAGTGGTAGCTGGAAAAGTGTGGATAACACACCAGTGTTTCGACTGCTGCCAAGCAGTGCTGTCCCTCTGACGTTCCTCTGCCCATCAAGGGAAGTGGGCAAGGTCCTGGGAGGGGACACCACCAGGCCAGCTGACCCAAATTAACCAAAGGGATATTCCATACCACGGGATGTCAGTTCAGGTATAAAAGCTAAGGGAGAAAGGCAGAAGGAGGAACATTCATGACTGGTCAATATTTGCCTTCTGGAGGAACCACTACAGGTGCTGAGGCCCTACATCCCAGGAAGTGTCCAAACATTGCTTGCTGATGGGAAGTAGAGATTTACTTTTCCTTTTGCATATGTGTGCACAAAACTTTCTGGTTTTTCTTTCTCTCACTTAATATACTGCCTTATCTCACCCTCTGTTTTTTCTCCATCTTGTTCTGTCCTCTGTCCCACTGGGAAAGGGAGTGATAGTGTGGCTTAGTCAGCAGCTTTCACCCAGCCAAGGTCAAACCATTACAGTAATTTTGGCACCCAAACAGGGAGAGTCAGCAACATTTTGGAGAAGGAACATGTGACCTGCACATGCCTGAAAAAGGCAATGATGTTAACTGAGACATCATTCTCCTGTGAGACTGTGGGATTCCTTTCCACAGGAGACAGTTCTCCACAAAACTCTCCAGCATGGTTCCAATCTCATAAACCAAAGTCCTCCTGAAACTGCTGCAATGTGAGTCCCCGTCACTGGCACACAGTCCTCCCAAAACTGCTGTGGCATGGGTCTCTCTTTCCATGAGGTGCAGTCCTCCAAGGACAGGCTGCTCCAGCCTGGAAGCAGGGGCCCTCTCTCTCCACCAAGTCTCTCACTAGACCACAGCCTCCTCCAAGCATTCACCCACTCCAGTGTGGGCACCTCCCCCATGGGCTGTGAGAGGATCTTTGCATCCCCCGTGGATCCCCATGGGCTACAGGGGCCCAGCTGCTTCACCATGGTCTCAGCACGGCCTGCAGAGGAATCTTGGCTCTGGTGCCTGGAGCACCTCCTCCCCCTCCTTCTTCACTGGCCTTGGTGTTGTCATGTTGTTCTGCTCATGTGTTCTCACCTCCTCTTGTCTCTGGTTGGAATCAAAACTGTGCCACCACCTTTGTTTTGATTTCTTCTTAGATCTGTTATCACAGAGGTGTTACCAAAATCTAAATGGCCGAGTTTTGGCCAGAAGCAGGTCCATCTTCACAGCCATCAGGGATCAGCTCTGTTGGACATTGGGAAATGTTCCAGCTGCTTCTCACAGAAGCCACCTCTGTGGCCCCTCTGCTATCAAAAACCAGGCTGTGCAAAACCGACACAACACTTAATGCTACATTATGTAGACAGATTTAGTTTGAACAAATAGGAATTGAAATATTTTCTTTAAAGCATCAAGGAGCAATAGCATGCCAGCAGTGCACTCCCTTTAACTTCTGGAAGGCTTCAAGAGTTGGAGTTATTATGGAGTCATGGAGAAATCATGGATTTCATCTGAGTATCTGGATTTGAAAGATCAGTTATTTTTTCATCCTAGGGTTATAAATATTGCATCAATATACATATAAATAATGATCTAAACATATGTATAAAATATATAATCGATAATATAATGATATTTACACAAATGTTTCTATTCTGCCTGTTCCTGGTCAATCCCCTCTGGCTGGTACCTTACAGTGCTCTTTGGGAAATTTCTGAATGTGAAAAATTCAAGAGGGGACATAGTAAGAGACTGGTGCTGGTGAGAACCACGGAGGTAACATTAAACCACTAAGAACAGAATCACCTCAGCCAAGTTTCATTTTTTATCACATAAGCAGGATTGTGTTAAATATGTAAGCAAAGATTTTTGCAAAATCAGAAGGTGGGAGAATCAGCCAACTGCACAAATGAACACATGGGCTGTCATAGCATTTACAATAAGCTCAAATTACAAGTCAAAGTTATGCAAGGAGTACCCTAAGATTAGTATTGATATGTTTATGAAATAATATTAATTGCCTATTTTTTTAAATCAATCTGAGTTGATAAATCTGAGGATTTTACTTTGGGGTGTAAAACAAGTAGAGCAGTCCTTCATGTAATTTCTTGCAATATTTAAACACATTGAGTAAGACTATGACTATAATGTCAAAGTGCAGGCAGTATAAAGCTGCAGGGAAGACAAAGCACAAGTAGATTAATTCATTTTTGTAGTCTCCTGCATTTTTTTAAGCAGTTGTAAAGGACAGGGTGTATTCTAGCCTATGTTAGACTTTCTAGGTTGCCTGAATCCATTGCCGTGCAGAATCCCAAAGTCATCAGTAATTACCAGAACTTTCATAAGGGCTATTATTGCAAATATCATCATGCAACCAAGCATTCTCGAAGAGTCTGAGAAAAGCAACCTGCTGCTTTCTCCTTCATTTGCTTATGGGACGATTCAACCAGAGACAAGACAGACTTTCTAGGGATTCATTTCTGCCAGGAAGGAACAAGGAACACTGTTTACCCACCTTGTAAGGGAACTTTCCAAATCACATGTGAAAATAATGTTAGTTCAGTATGAAAATTTTTGAAAGTCTGATATAGCAGCATACTACATTTTATTTCCATCTAGTTATTTTTCTGCTTTGGATTACTTATATAAAATCTGTTCAAGGTCACATTTATTTGGCAAGTGCAGTGAACAGTTCATTAAATTCATCCATTACAGAGTACAACATAAAATTGGGATTATTTTGCACTACTAAGTAGCTTTTTTAGGAAAATGACCTGAATGGTTTTAGGTCAAGGTTGAAAGTATCAGCAAATGATGGTGGAGAGACTTACTAGGCATTCTGGTCACATGTACTCTTCCATTTTTGATAACCTCAAAAAGCTTGCCACATGTACCTAAACATATTCTGTGAAGGAAAAAATTCATGCTGCATTAGTGAATATTGTGTTTCCTTAGGCCAAGCAGACCATATTCATATATATATATATATAAATAATGATTCTACTAAAACTCATTTTTAGAAATCATTATAAACCACTCAAAGTCATATTTTAATTTTTTATGAGAATATTGATATATTTCCAAAAATGTGGAAATTAATCATGTTTCTACAGTGAAAACTTACATGAAAGATGGAAATCTGAAAGAAGAGGCACAGATAAAGAGAAAAAAATAATCCGGGAGTAGAGCTTTAAGTTAGGTCTTTGTGTAACTTCTAAAGAGGGAGGTAAGCACCATAATATCAGGGATTTAAATGCCTACTATTTCCATATAAGGTGTCTGTCATGCAGAGCCCTGGGTTGGAATCACAGGCTCCATACACAATACACAGAAAGGTGTATGTGACAGAACTGTCTCCAGAGAAATGAGGCTGCTGAAAGGGGATCTTCTTACAGCCATCCAGCAGGGACATGCTGATGACAGCATAGGTTTGTAACTGTTGTCCATCTTTATATAGGCTTACTTGTCTAATGGTTGCATCTCCTCTGATCCCTCTTTCAAAGGAATGCAGCTGAGCTTTTTCTTTTTCTTCTGAAACCTCAGATGGACCTACCCACTTAAACACAGCAGGCAGTGAGTGGCAGTGATAGCTTTGCAGAACTTGCACATTATACTTTACCAGTTGAAACGCTATCCCAAAATAGGTGAGATCTAAGTTAATTTCCCCCTTCTGTTTGAAAGAATTGAACCCAACATGCCTCAGTGCCCTCCCCAGCAGGCTGCCCACAACCCCAGCGTAGTGAGTCAGCAGCTCTCTTCAGAGCTGTTGAGCTCTGCAGAGGAGTATTCACAACTTTCCCAGTAAAAGAGGGGAATTGAAGATAGTGACAACTTTGTTCAAAAATTATAGAAGGCACCCAGGAAGGGCCAGAATCTAGATGCTGCTGTTAGGTGTGTTTGGTCCACATTTAACCCAATGATTGTCTCAAATGACTTCCATGAAGTTATTGAATCAATATTAGCCTGAGTAGTAATACCATTGCTTGATGCTGAGGCAAGAAAATTTTGGTTTTAATGAGTGCTGTTATAAATGACAGCAAATAAATTATTAAATACTTGTATGAGAAATGAAACAAATGGCTTTGTTGTTTTTTCTGGAGGGATCTGCACAGCTGTAACTTGGCTCAGTGTGCCTTTCTGACGCAATGCACTACTGCCTCTTTGATGATACTTTGAGATGTTCGTGACATTCTGTCATTGCCGAACTTGCTTAAAGATGCAAGTGCAGTACATTGGTGACATTGTAACACATAGCATAGGCAAAGTAAAGGAAAAATCAATAATATTTTCTTACACTTCTTTTAAAAAGACTTTATTCTCCAATCAATTCACAAAACCTAGTAGCACTGCAGATATTCATATAATGCAGGAAGAACAGAATCCCAAAGCACATTCCAATTATGAATATATTTTTTATATTTTATGGGCAAAAAAATTTATTTCCACAAGCACATTGTTTTCTTTTATCTGTGTGCTTCCTTTAATCCTGTCAATAACTCAGTATGCAGCTGGTTTCTGCTCATAGATTTTTTTAGAAGATAATAGAAATAAGCATGCATGGTAGATAGAACTATTCATGGGTAACATAAAAATGCTTGCTGTTCATCAAGATTTCTGCTTGCTAATTAACTGGAAAAATTTGGCATGATATTTTTCTAGTATTTTTAACTGAAATATTGGAATATATTAGCATGAAAAAAATTCTTAGTTAAAGATATAATAAAATGTGATATTTACATTTATGTTCTAAGGTGCACAAAATTTGTACTTATTATTCATGCCTTGAAGGAATATTTTAATATTTATACAATTTAAGTATTAAATTGTTCAGCATGTTGCAATATCTGTCATGATGCTAGCCAAATTAAAATGTTTTGGGGCTGGAAAAATATCACCTAAATTTGTATAGGTAATAAATGAGGAAGAAGCTGAACTGATCTGATGCACTTCAATTTCTATGCATGTTGTATGGTAGTTTGTAAAAAATGTCTCCTTTCTTCCTTGAAAGTTAAGAATCTCATTATAGGGTGAGCAACTTGGTAACACTTAAAAGGAAGATTAAAGGTAGGTTTCTTCATCAATAAATAAATTCATCAGCTGTAAGAAAAACTGTATATTTTTTCACTCTACTGGTCATGACAGAATAATTTGCCAATGTAATTTCCCTACTTTTCTGTGCTGTTTTTGGGCAATTATATCTCTCTCCTTGTGTATTTAGATCCCTTTCCCTGAAGAATACCAGAAGAAGGATCACATAGCAAATGGGAAGGAGATAAATCTGCTTAAATATATGTCTGGCTGCATTCCATCCATGCAGCTTCTCAAATGTCTGAAGTAGTAAATACCAGGTTGGGATGCATACAAAGTTATCTAATGATCCAGTTTTATAGCAGCTATATATACTGAAATCCCACTCAGATGAGTGTGTCTGGCTAGGGCCTCCACAGATGGCCCTTTTGGGATTCATATTCACCTCTCTCTTGCCTGTTTTTTTTTTTTTTCTTTTTTTTTGTTTTTTTAGGATTGCACACTAGAAAATCTGGGACATTTGGCTTGAGGATCGTATTTCCATAAAAATTATAATTCTTCTCAAAGTCACAATACCCTCCAATTCATGGTTTCTGTCAAATGTTCTCTTATTTCAGACATTGCAAAGCTTTACAGTGAGTGATTCTTTTTTTATTAAAATTTCTGAGCAACAAACAAATAGGTTTCAGGGTAACATGCTGACAGTGTCTCAAGTGCAAACATCCTAGTGTCTTAGAAAAAGAAATCAAATATGCTTATGAAAAACATCCTATGGATCATAGAAAAATACCTTAAAAGCCAGAAGCCCCAGCCAACTCCGTGCTCCATCATATAAGTTTGAAGAGAGGACTAACCTTTGTCATGGTGAATATGAAGTGGGTGGCCAGAAGATGACCTTGAAAGTAGACAGTGTAATGATTTCTTGTTCTCTGAAGGTTTATCCACCACAATACTCTTTGCTTACTGTGTTTATAAATGAGCCATTACCAATAAGTGAAGTGGGGTTTTGCTAACTTATAGGGCAGTAAATATGCCATTTTAATGTAATTCAATAAAATTTAACTGTGCAATGTGTGTCTATAATTTTGAAAACCATAATAAATTTTTAGATAGAGTGAAGCTTAGAGTAGAAACCAATGAAACTACCTGCACTTGTTCTCTGATATTTGGAGAAAAAAGAATTGCAAGATTATGGCATTAAACACAGAGGAAGTTTACAATTTGAAGTGTTGTTAAAGTAAAAATTTAAGAAAATAGCACAGAATGGAACTGATTAAGCAAACTCCAAATTTGACACTGAAGTTTGCAATCATATTTCAACAATATGACCATGACCAAGTGCATATGTGGCCAGCTGTTCCTAAATGTGAAGAATCTTTGGATCACTTAAGATTCAAAAGCGTAGTAATGGACTTACAAAACTTTAAAAATACTAAGTACACATGGTAGCGACAACACTGAATGATTTATTGTTATATAAATTTCAGCCTGAACTGCTGTACCCTTTTACTTAGAAATACATTCGAAGTATACATTCTAAGAACATTAAGAAATACATTCTAAGCAGTAGTTTTCTTTGTGTGGAATTGGTCACTTGCCAGACAAATTTGCTTTTGAGTCCCAAGTGGATTTTCATATAGGTGATACATGTTTGCTTAGGAGAAGCACTGGTCCAAAAGCACCAACTATTGCAATGGATTGGTTTGTCTCGATCCCGACTGCAACTCAAATTTTGAAAAATATAACCTAGTTTGTAAATCCTTTGCTATTGAAAACTCTTTATATCTGCTTTCTACTTTTTGTTTATAATCATATAAAATCAATAGTTTAACTTAAGAACAGGAAGAGTTTCTTACATCTTTTCTAAAAAGCTTTCAAATCTGTAATTTGAATAATTATTTTTTCCCTGAAAAATCGAGTTTGGGTTTGAAGTTCTGTAACTGGTTTTGAAGACATTCAACCTCAGAGTTGGATGCACATATTTTTCCTTAAATTACTACTGTAGAAAAAAAAGTATGCTTTTTGGTAAAATATTTATTATTTATATTTTAATACCAATTATTTAATTTGAAAAATCAGTAATTTTTAATCACAGAAAGCTGTGTGAATGGATATAGTTATGATCTCTAGTTTCTCTGAATATGGGAGCTTTCCTTTATATTTCACTGTAGGCACATAGGAGTTTATTTTAACATGAATTCTTTAATAACAAGGTAGAATGATCAATTCAGAAAAAAAAAAGACCGATTGGTAAATATGTAATATTAAAAAAAATAAATAAAAGGAAAAGTTTTTTCGTTTTAATTTAATGAAGATTCCAGATCCAAGCCAAAAAATCTAATAGCTGTCTTTTTT
>VZRH01002121.1:455292-480991 GCA_013397555.1 Urocynchramus pylzowi
TTTAAGGTTATCAAATAAGAAAAATGTTGCAGAATTTGGCATTAAATTTAAGACAGCTGTAAGAAACATGGCAGGGGAAAAAGCTTGTATACCATGTGTGATATAAGCACATAGGGAAACAAAACAAATAAAAATATTGGAAAAATCCTAAAAGTGAATGATTTCCCATCATGGGAAAAGATATTACCTCTGACATTTATGATTCCACTTGCCAGCTAAATGGATTTCCATGTGTTTTTTGTAAATAAGGAAATATTATCAGTAAAAATCAAAAATGTTTGTTAACTGCTCAGACCAAAAGCACAAATTATGTAAATTCAGATAATGTCTAAACTCCCAAATAAGAGACAGTAAGACAAAAAATAAGAAATTGACCCTGCCACTATATACTGTATTTATTACCTGCACCATACATTCAAGGCCAGATCCTCTACATATACAATAACAGGTAGCATTTTATTCTATGAGTCCTCCAGCAGTGAGGGCTATTGATTGTGTTAAGAAAAAAACTTTTGTATCTTGGCTGCCAGACCAGTTCTAATAAGTTTTTCTTTGCTTTGCTTTCCTTAATTCACTTTGAGCTACATACTTCAAGACAAGCAGGAGCAGAGGTTTTATGACTGGTTTATAAACTTCTGAAATTATAGAGTTGTTATAGAAGAAAGAGCAATACAATACCTATTTCAGTACCATGAGCTGAGCTATTACAATAAATACTTGAAAATTTACAACTATTATTTCTACAGCTTGGAAATGCATTTCGTGGTTTCATAAATTACAGTATCATTTTTGCATATTAATTGTTATAAAATGGGTTATAATGCATTTTCTAATAACAAAACATGTCTAAAGAATGAAATTGCACTTTAATAAAACCCAATTCCTTTTATGCTGTCATAAATGCATCAATTTTAACCTTTTCATAGATTTATACAATGGACTTGCAATAATAAAATGACCACTCACATCATAAAAAAAACTTCCTAAGCTAAATGTAGTTTCCATTTTTTCAAGTATCATTCTGAAAAACTGGAATTTCTAATATACATGGGAAATACATTCCAAATGCAGTTCCTAGAATACAATAAAAATGTGTTTATGTGTTTTAAGGAATGTTTTTCATGTGTTACTCATAAATTTAACAAAGCTGCCCAGTCCTGGGAGTAGCTTTGAACTAGATTGATCCTTAAATTTGAAGTCTGACATCTCGGTTATCCTCAGAGGCAGGCTGAATTTGTTCTCTGTTTAATATGCAATCTTTATTTCAGTTAATTATGAAACTTTTCTTTAGAGCACATGATGCTGCCTTCGCCTGAGTGCCTTTGTAACCATCCTCTGTGTGTGATCTCCTCTCCCAAGGTTGGATCTCCCAAAGATCAGTGAGTCAAGGGGGACAGAGATGTTCCACTGAGGTAGACAAGGTCACCTTAGTGTGGTTTGGAGCATGACTTCAAAGTGCATGGGATGCCAGAGCCTGCCTGCTCAGAGGCCTCACGAGAAACAGGCTGCTGCTGTGGTTTTGTGTGCTACAGACAGGAATGCATTTGGAACCAATTGTGCATAGCAGGGAAGGTTCTGACAAGACTGACTATTACTGGAAAAAAAAAAAAAAATCTGAGCTCCCTTTTCCCTTTTTTTTGTAATGAATTTATACTAAATTGCATTGGACACCGCAGTCTAAATTTTTCTAATGCTAAGAAAGAGAAGTCTAATAACTCACACTACCAAAGCACTTTATTTTTTATTTATTTTATTTGATATTTGTTTTAATTTTATGTAGCCAGAAATTGAGTAGCCTTCTAACAACTAAAACCAGTTAAATTTAACAAGGCCATGATCTTTTCACAGTATAGAGAATATTATTTTCATATTGTTTTCATATTTCTAAATTTTCAATTTTTTATAAAAAACCAAGCTTCCAAAAATTTTTGGGTTTTTTAAGAACAGTGGAATCTCCAGGTTAACTACTTGACAGGATACCCCACAAAAATGGATATAGGAAACTGTTCTAAGTGTTACAGTGTGCCCCTTGGGAAAACAAGAACTACTTTTTAGCAGTGATGTGGCCTTCCTTGTTCTCTCACATGATAGAATGAAAGTGCTGTTTGATCAAGGATAGGAAAAATCACTCTTGTCTCCACAGTTTCAGGTCTTCCTAACTCTATCATTTACTTCTCACTCTTAATTTATGCAGGTGTAAGCACCACTGAATGTGCAAAGCAGAGAACTAACTCTGTTCCAGTTACACTTTAAAATATTTTCAGCAGATGTGATTTCAGAACAATCTGATAGAGTGCTGTTTTATGTACTAAAGCAAATTTATCCTAATGATAGGGTACTTGGGTGAAACAGTAATTGTTAAATTTTCTTCTCTCCTCCATAATCTGTAATGGCTACTGTGTAAGAAACAATATCAAATGTTCAGATCACAATGTCAATATTACGTAGATGTTAATATACTTACTCTTAAGAGGCCTATACTTCACTACACCTAAAATCACTCTATTATTGTGATCATAAATCTATTTTCCTCATCTAGAATATTTTTAATAAGTTCATTGTATTAATAATAGCAACAAGTACAGAACAAACAGCAACTAAAAATGTGAATTCGCACTCCAGAGGCAGCTAATTGGCTTTTTATTTTCATCTCCATGCATTTTGATGTCTAACTTTTAACAATTTGAGCCAATTTGGTTGACAGCCAAATAAAAACTTACTTGGCTGTAGACTAAAATTTCATTTGACATAATTTTATGTCCAGTCAACCAATTTGAACTCAATTAAAGACATCTTACAATGCTTTCTCATTTGCTTTAAAAAAAGTCTGAAGTAAGCTAAAGTATGATTGGTTTAAATACATGCATGTAATATATAAAAGCAATCAGTGGATCACTTATGGATATAAAAAAAAAATAGAGGCTCTAAAATGCTCTAATATCTATTTAATGTGCAGTGATTTAAGTTTTTACATTGACCAATATATTTTAAATAAGTTGACAAACAGGATGTTGACTCATCAACAACCTTACTTCCAAGGTAAATACTTCTTAATTTTTCAGGTCCATGGAATGAAAAGAATGAAATACACAATGATTCAAAGATCAAGACTTTGTTCTATCTTTCAGATTGTCAGTATTCTTCATGGATACTAATTCATCATGTCTTTGCCAAGACATGATAGGACCAATACCTCAGTTTTTAATTTATTATATCATTCCCAGAGAGAATATTTGGCAGGAAAAATTCAGTAACAGAATGCTCCCCTCTCTGAGACCTGTTTGGTCACAATGGAAGAGACTAAATAATGTGAAGGCATGAGAAATTTAAGATGAATGTCCTACAATTTCAGGGATGGCCACAGCTACATAGATAAGCTAGATTTCGCTCACAGAATGTGCATCAATTTAGGACCTTTGAAATTATTGTCTTGATAGAAGAACAGTTTAATTTTTAAATTTGAGTGTCTTTTTTATTCTCATTCAATGTTGGTTATGTAGTAGAATTAGTAGTTGCTAGGGCTGAGGGCCATTGGCAAAGAGGGAGAAACAGGATAACAGAGCAATATAGAAACAGCTCCTTTCTGATATCAAACTGCATTTTACTGAGGTTGCGAGCAAGACAAGTGGAGCAGAGGTTCCCCAGGATTTCCTTGTTGATAAGTAGGTAATATCTTGAGTTCCAAAATTTGGACATAACCAAGATCTAAAAAAAAATATCATAACTTGCATATCACCAAACCTTGTGAATAATGAAATGTTTGTTTTCCATGAAGACATACTGACATGGGACACTGCTGAACAGTTTGGTACTCAATCCATGTTCTGTAACTCCTGCTGCAGTTGGCTTTATAAAGATTCCTGGAGCAAGCTCTTGCAAAGGACACATGGGGAAAGTCAAGGTGTGTGATGGGAAAGCAAAATCATGATGATTACTTTTGAAGACTTTTGTCAATGACATGGATCACATTTGTAATATTCTGAATGTTGTTCAGTTCATGTTTTAGAGAAAATAGAGAAGCTGTGTTAGAAACAGAGATCAGAATCCAAGTCTCATCTTCCTCGTTAGGGCCTCTTAAACCTAGTCATGCCTGTCTTTGCTTGCTTTCTATCTGTTCTCAGAAATATTATATGTATTACTGCAGTGACATGCTTTAAGGTGTAGATGTGATTTCTTCACTTTTTTTAGGTGAGTTTGTGGCTATAAAAATTAGTTATGGAGATAGATAAGATATGAAGTAGGTTTATGAGGGAAATAAACAGGAAACTCTGACAGCAAACACTATCAAGCTTACCAAGTGAAACACTATCACCAATGCTTCATCCACAAGAGCAGAATCTAGATGCCAACCTGCCTGGAATATTTGTAAGATTACTTTTGACTAATGTGCTGAAGAAGAAGGCAGCAGTTAATCTCCTTTAGGGCTTCCAAGAGCCTCTCTACATTGAGCTCATACTATGAGCTGCAGTCACACTTGAAGTTGGCAGCTTAAAAAACACAGTCTTAGAGCAGTATTGTTGGTTAGCACAGTTAATCACGTGATAGAACAGCTGGGAGGTTTAGCAGTACTTAACAGTATGAGAAACAACAACAACAAAAGACAAAAATAGTCACTAGTGCACTTCAGACACTGTAGCTGTATTCCCTATGAGTTGTTGCCAGCTGCAATATTTTGTCAGCACCCTATTCTTCCAATATGCAAGTTAGTAGCAAAAGGTGTCTATGTGTTAGATTTCTGTCGAGTCTTTTGTGCTTATTTAAAGCCATCCTTCTTTGAAGACTAACTGTGTGGTGGGAATAACAATCAACTGGGTTTTGCTGCTGAAACAGTATTACATGACTCTAGAGATCTCTAATTCACATGTCAGAAGATAGATTGAAGAGATAGCAAGACTAGTATCTCTACATTTCCAACTCCTTCAGAGGAGAGGAGAAAAATCTCTTCTACTGAGCTCTGAGGTTTAGGGCCACTTCATCTGAGGATTAAAAAGAAAAAAACAGCAACGACAAAATAATAAAAAAAAAAAAAAAAAATCAGAAAACCGTGCCAAACTCAAACAAATCAAACTGACAAGTTTGATAGCTCTGCAGCTATCCCTTCATCCTGACTGCCTGGAATAAAGAAGAAGAAGTAGAATGTATGTCTTTTTCAATTTTTGATCTTCTTGCCAATTCAGTCATAAATTGGAATGAAAATGGCTTTTTTTGTTTTTTTTAGAAAGATATGATAAAACATATTTTTGCCTGGTTGAAGATTTTTTGCCTTCATTTAGCACAAAAGACTTCCATTCTGTAAACCACCATTATAACCTCACCATTAAATATTTTTGGTACAGTGTTCATACATATACATGGGAAAACTATATACAGTTTCTATGCAAGGGATCTCAACCAGTCAAACACACAGCATAAATCCATTTCAATTATTTTTTTGGTTAGGAAGAAGCACCATTTTGGAACTTAAAAAATCTTTAGGTAAGACCATTGGTGAATTCTTCAAAAAATAATTACTCTAAAGGAAAAGAAGAAAAGCATATCAAAGCACTAGGGCAGCATCAAAAGATAATGTCAGGAATTTTGCAAGGCATGCAAGTAGAAGGAAGGGTCACATGTTGATATTTCCAAAATATACCTAATGCTGATCTCTGGATCTTTCTTCTTTGATTTTTTTTCCTCTACTTTGAGAAAACTTGCTCTTCTATTCTAAGGACAGCATTGAATATCTCAATCTCTTTGATCTGTCAGAATTTCCAATTCACATTCAGGACAACTGTATCAGGTATTGCAGCACTGATTGTCTATTTGATAGGATTAAGGGACAATATGGGGTGGAAATATAGAAAAAGGCAATAATACTGTGGTATGATGTCAAGAATTATTCTTTTTATCCTAAAAACACATTCTTGAAACAAGTCTGATGATTGCTATCCAACAGGTTATCATCATTTTAACTGTTTCATCTTAAAATTTAATATGATTAGATTTTTTTAAAAGGCTTCAGAAGGCATAAACCTAAGGCATTTGCCTAATATTTGAATTGTTTCAATTTTTGTCATATATGTTTTCAATGTCACAGTAGTGATTTTGTTCTTCAGCCTTCAAGAAGCAAATACACCCCTCAGAAGTCTTCAATCATATCACACAGTCTCATGTAGACACTTCAGTATTTTACAACATCTCAAATCACACTCAATACCTTTTGTTTAGTGAGCTGAATTAATTTTTCTGTCATAGCATAATGTACAGGACAATGAGGGAAAGGAATAATACTGTTTAAAAAAAGTGATAGCAGGATTTTCCTTTTAAAAAAAGTGTAAAATTATCCTCATAACCTAGTACAATAACTAGTGCAATCCAACTTTTTTACAGGTTGCCTTAAAACTTCTGAAAAAATAATATACTTGAAGGCAAATATTCTATTTATTATGTTTGGTAGTTAGGTGCACTTTTTTATGTCTGAAATTTTGCCAGTAATACTTTATATTGAAAAGGCAAGGTTCCATGCCCTCATCTGTGTATGAAGTTTCGAGCAAAGTGAGAACACTGAAAGACGAGAGCAGTTGGCTAAAGGCGTTGGATATTACAGTTCCCCATTAGCCAAAAGCCAGAGTAAAGAGAAGTTATTTGGAATTCTGTCTAGGTCTAGACATGGTCATAGGTGAGTATGTTTCTGTTTCAAGTGAATTCCAGAGAGGGCCTGGCTTTTCCATCTCTGATGATTTTTTTTCTGTGAAATAACCACCTCCAATGTGATAGGAAGTCAAAGCTACAATTTTATTTTATTTTAGAGTGTGGTTAGCATTTTGAACTTTACATGCATGCCTTAATACACTGCAAACATTGCATTGCCCAGATGAAACTTTGTCTCTCTCCCCAAACTCATGCAGGAGGCATCAGATAAATCAGACTGAAAGAAGGAGCTCTCTGGACAGATCCTGATCCAGTCCCCAGTGAAAGCAACAAAAGGACTCCCAGAAATTGAACCAGTAGAAGGAAGTCAAGCATTAAAAATAAGGATTGAATGGATCACAGGGTCAAAGCAGTAATGTGGAAGATGTCAGCAAGAGCTCCCACATAGCACTGGGGTACTTTGACACTGATTGGACATGAACCCTGATCTGATTGAGAAGTTTAGTACATTGCCAGTGAAACAGGAAATGTTTCCCTCCACTGTTTGTTACAATAGGGGCTTTAATTGGATTGAATTTCAGCCACCTGGGTAGCATCCAAGCCTCAACTCTGCCAGACTGAAAAGAGCCTGAATAAAAAACACAATATAAGTGAAACAAAAATACGTACAAACTCAGAATTTCCTCAGATCTCCAGCTATGGAGAAAAAAAACTTTGGAACACAATAAGTTACAGGATTGAACCCTGTGGGACTCTCCAGTCCCATTTTCTGGAGGTAGAAGGAGGTTGACTAACAGTGTCCTACAGTTTAGACCTGAGATGAAAGAACCATATCAATTTGTGAGTGGCATTTTTCCAGATCTCACAGTGGTGTCAACAGAACTTTATATCTAAATGTTATCAAAGATCAAGTTCCATTGCCAAGACACACAAGCCTCAATATAGCTGTCCTGGCAAAAGATCAATGGTCATCCGGGTTGTTGCCTTTATTTTTGTCAGGATTTGCTCTCAAACATCTAAAGGTCATCTGAGAAGCCTAAGGTTTCCCCATGCTGTAGTCTCGTTATCTTTTCATCAACATTTCTCAGAAAAGGCAGACTGAACACCAGGTGCTGTCTGGAAAAGACTAAGGATATAAAGAATTTCAATAATTGCAAAAAGTCTTCTGAAAAGATGCATAAATACATTTCATGCTTAAATAAAGGACATGGCAAGAGAGAGTGGACAGAATGGATAAATAGTGAGTGGACTCAATTCTGCTACCCAGTTGGCATTCAAATCCTGGTTACCAGCTGCTGAAGACTTTGCATGGAGATTCAGGACCAGTGAGTTTTGCCAGTTGATATCTAATTCTTGTGGGATTTTTTTGTGTAGAATCTTGAGAATCTTGCTCAACAGAGAATTTAAGCCGGTGGCTTAAATTTAACAAACATGAATCGTCACAGTTTGGAAAACACAATGCAGCAGTGTAGGATATAGATTGAAGTCCTTTGTTGAACAAAGGGCTATGTGTATTTCTATTTCTATACATATTTATAACATAGGACTCTGGATAGCATGAAACCACCCTAAAAGTTCAAATATTACCAATTCATACTGTGTGCTGGGATAGTACATCTTATTTGTTAGGTATTTAGTGGGTTCAATGCTTGACTTTTGAAAAGTTTATGTTTACTAGATGTGGAAATACTGAACTGAGAGACTGAATGCCTACATCCTGACACCCTGCCTCTTGACTGGTGTTGACAGCAAAGGCTGCCTGCCCCTGTCCAAAACCTGCACTGCAGTCAGGGTGCCCCACACAAAATTGATGTAGGGTACACTTCTCTGTGACCCCACCACCTCTAGGGGACACGAGGGGCAGTTCAACTCTTACATTTAAAAGGTACCATTGGCTGCACCATTGGCTGTTCCTTGCAGTGATCTGGACACCCCAAGTCCCTGGCAGTCCACTGGAGCTGTGGCATTGTTTGTGGTCTTGTGCCTGCTACCAGTGATTGGATGAGTCACCACATGTGTGCATTATTGCTCATCTTTCCTACTGCCTCAATAAAGATGTTTTTTAATGTGTGGTCAGGATCTATTCCTTTTGAGATCACTGAGATATTTTTACTTTGTTTAAAAATAAGATTCTTCTATCAGTTTGATATAATAATGTTAAATCACTAAAAGAATTTCTCAGGTATCTGCCATAGCTGTTCCTGGGTACCAAAACATATATGTACAAGTTTTATGCATATCTTTCAGTTTGTAAATATTTTGGATGTAATTTACCTATGAATTCAGATTTACAAATGCTTGTACTCTATTATTTCAGTGGCAGTTGTAAGCTTCATTGATGATGGAATGAGAAATGCAGACGAAAGCAGAATGGATGCCAAGGCCCCTCTGCCAGATATGACAGGAGGACTTGCTTTGCAATGTAACGCTACATATTTTAGCTTGTCACTTTGTTAGTGTAATTTTATCCTAGATTTTTTCCTTTTTAATGGAAATATTGAATTTCAAAATGACATGCCTACCTGCCTAGAGTTGCATTTTCAAAATGAAGCAAATGAAGGTATGTGGGGTTTTTTAATACGGTGAGAGATTTTGCCATGAGACTCCCACTTTCATGCTCTGAATAGAAGACAAAGGTGACTTGAATTGAATGGTTATAAAAATATACATTGGAAAATGCATTAAATAAACATTGTAAACATCATTTTTCCTTGGAAATTATGCCTTTCTGCATTCTAAGTTGTTAAAAAATTGAGAGATATTTTATTGCAGACCACAGTCATTGCTACAGGTCTACTTGTGCTAGAGAATTTTATTAATGGCTGGCTGGTGAAAAATCAGCTTGCATGTCCATGATGCTACTGAGCACAACATCAGCAAACCAATTCAGTAACATCAACAACTATCAAAAAGAACCCAACACCAAAAATCTCTCTAAATTCACTCAAAATTCTCTGTGTAATATTTAACAGCATTCTTGTTTTAGTCCAGAGAGAATCAATGCATGAAAGATAGTGATATAAGAGCATATGTCCTAAACAGAAGAGTAAAAGAGAATCCTTTTACTATTACATCTCTTTTAACATAAATTATTTCATTCCCCTCCAAAGCTAACCTAATATATTATATTATATTATATTATNTTATATTATATTATATTATATTATATTATATTATATTATATTATATTATATTATATTATATTATATTATATTATATTATATTATATTATATTATATTATATTATATTATATTATATTATATTATATTATATTATATTATATTATATTATATTATATTATATTATATTATATTATATTATATTATATTATATTATATTAATGAAACCAGGATTGCTGCAGGGATTTAAATTCTGTTTGCTATACAGCTTCACACAAAGAAGTTATATATTTATAAGAGATGGGATGGTAAGAAAATCTGATACTAAATATTTTTTGGGAGCTTATGTTGTTTTTTAGAAGTATTAGAAAGTTTCCAGAAGTCATTTTACATATATAGAGCATGCATAGAAGGCCTCAAAAGAGTATGTTTATTAAGTAACATGAAATCACATAATGCTCTATAATATCATTGAGCATTTGGGTTGAAAAACAGTTTCGCAAGAATGCCTTTTAGTCAATATCCCAGCTGAATTACTCATATAAAATAAATAAATAACTATTTATTTCCAGCAGGTAGGGGGAAGACTAAAACAAAACATCAAAACATGGACATTTTTCCTACATTGACAGAGACTTTGTGGTCGTATATGTAAAGCTAATGAATATCAAGGTATATATGCAGTCCAATAGAGTGAATTAAATAGCAAAAATCCTCCAAATTTCAATGTACTTTATACCTTCCATGTTCACCCTACAGAGAAAAATACCTAAACAAACAATTCATTCCTTGAAAATGCATGTGAGCAATTAAAATTGTATACATGTCTTGGAATCAGTCAATGGCTTTACTTAGTGTTGGCTTAATTTCCTCTTTCTCTTTTCACAGATTCACAGAATATTCTAAATTGGAAGGGACCCATACGGATCACCAGTAATTACTCCTTACTGAATGGAGCTCTTGCATTTTTCAGCTCTTTAGTCATCCACCTCACTGTTTTGGCACTCCCACTTCCCAGTAATTACTGCTCCCATTTTTCTCTCATGTATGTTTTATCAGTCATTTATCCCAATGATTTCTTGCCCTTATCATGGACTACACCAAGAACTATGATATTTTTGTCATGTTGTTTCCTTGTTTTTTTCCCCTCTCTTTTTCTTCATACCAAAACATGGTTTGAGGCAGTATCACAATGGGGCTCTGATATATTTTCCTGATGAGGATTTTACCCAGAAGGCTCAGTGCATTTCTGCTTCCAGTGTACCAATCCATGTCAGCTGGAAACTAGACACATGACAGCCGGCTTGGCTCTGACACGTGCACCATCCCTACTCCTTGCAAGCAGGAAGAACTCGGAATCTGACTCTCCAGGCAGATTCCATGGGTATGTATGGTTATTGAGTGTTTGAGCATTGCACACCCCACTTGTTGAACACAGGCATGAGGCCATACATTTTTTTCAATCCCCTGCCTGTTGTTTTCCTCCTGATGTTTGGTACATTCTCACACAGCCAGACTTTGAATTGGGAATATAACTTGCAACAGATGCATGATTTTTTACTCCAGACTCCTTTGTTTCCTTGTTTTGTTCCAGTTAAATCTTTGAGATTGTTTTTGTTTTACTTAATTTTGACGACATCAAAATTTGCTCTCATGGACAAAAGGCATTTATTGCAATACTAGTGTTGCAATTTAAGAATCCTCTTAAATGCAGTGTTGAATCACATAAGTCCTCAAGGGAATGGTTATGTATTATTTTTTAAATGTACATGTATGACAAACATCTTGGAAATTCGAATGTGTTTTTACTCTATTTTCATGCAGCATTTATTTATCTGCCTGCTCAAAAGTGCCTCTTATCAATTTAACCAGGTGCAGAGCAGAAAACTAACAGTCAAAGATCAGAAGGATCTCTAGAGTGAAATTAAAAACAAAATAATTTCTTAGATTATCTTGCACTCTTTTCACTGTCACTGGAAGATAATGATACTTGTGTATTTACGATGCTTTTATCATCTAAACAAATAAATAATGTTTCATAATCAATTGCATCTTCCTCAGATTTCTACCATAAGAAAATGTTTAATAAATCCACATGCAAATAGAATTTTTTTGCAATAATATAGTTAAATTCTTTCTGGTTGTATTCTGAAATAGCCAACAATGTCTCTTAAAGTGTGTAATGACTACCTATATTTGAAATATTTGCTGTCGTGAACGGTATTTTTGTCTCTACTTTTTCACATATTCCAGGAAGGTGAGTCTGCTTGTGCTGTTCAGTTTAAGTTTTCTTTGTAGCAAAAGTAAAAAGGCTGATTTTGCATGCTTAACTTTACAAAGCACGTCCATATGTTTAAGCACAAACAGAGCTTGTGGGTTTTGGTTAGTGTTCTGTCAGGTTGTTTTTTGTGTGGTGAATTTTTAATTGTTGTTTTTTAAAACCATCCCACAGGCTACACATAGTAAAGCTTTAGGGGACTGTTTTTCACCAGTTTTTATCAAAAGTGTGAAACACCTAAAAGATATACAATTTCATGTGAGGTATCTCATTTACTTGTACAGAATAATGTTTTTTTCAAACACGTGAAATTTTGGCTATAAATTTCTCCTTTAGTTCTTAAAAGTAAATCAAAATTCTCCAGCGAAAGAAACCCATTTAATGCAAGAAACCAGATGTTTCATCACTTCAAATTGATAGCAAAATCATTCAGGAAACTTTCATTTCAGTAGTTCCTATTGGCAAGAAAAATAATTTTACATAGTCAAGCATAATTCCTGCTGTCCAGGAGGTCTGGCTTTCAGACATAGCTTGCAATATCTTAGTGATATTATTAGCTGTGAAATGTTGTTTTAAACAGCTCCAAAAGTATAGGATTCTTTTGAGTGGTTCAGGTAAATAGTTACTACAAGTGTAAAATAAGAAATTTTTTAGTACTATTTGAAGGAGACAGAGGAGACAGTGTTATAGATGTGCCATTTTGAAAACATCTCCTTGGAAATAATAGCAATGAATATAATGAGCATTTGAAACAGGCCAGTTCAAGTACTCCTGATATGCAGAAATACACATAGCAATGTAAAAGCATAATTATTGCTTCTCAGCAGCAGTAGCAGATTTGACTTGTCCTTTCAATTTTTTTTTTAATTTTATTTTTACTTCTTAATTTTTCTGGGAGGGCTTTTAAGTCAGTAATTTTAAACCCGTTACTAGATACACAGAAGAAATATTTCACAGAATATAACACAGAATATATGTTTAATATGTTTTTATTACATGTTTAGATAATAGGCCATGATTAAGATGAAGGTTAATCATGGTGTTATATCTCCTATATCTTCCATTATTACCAATTCTGCTTTTTCAACTCTCTAAAACTTCTTCTCAGATGGTACTTAGTACTTCTTTCATGGAAATCAATGAAAATTGTCAGACTCTGTATCTTAGGTTTTAATTTAAATAGACACATAAAAAAACCTCCTTATGATGTTGATTTACAAAGAATTAACCTAAATAATGTCCAAATAGCAAAGATGTTGGCTCTGGAGGAGCTGAGTACTCTTATAATTTATACTTGAAGTTCCACTTTGAGGTTAAGAGGCATTATGACTTTGTATCACCAAATCTGAAATCTAGAAAATCTCCACATCTGCATTTAAAGCTAATGATATGTAATCAGCTGTTGTCAATGTTAAATGAAGAATCTTAATTCTGGAATTGTATCTGCTGAACACTCCACAAAGCAGTTAAGTCACTAAGATTTCTCATGAAACCTCTGCAGAAAATGTTTTACCATTGAAACATCAAATGCTGTCTTCTGTTTCTTTAACACATACTGACTTCTAAATTTGTGTTTTGGTAAGTTTTACCTTGAATAAGCCAGATATATTTTTCTATACATCTAAGATATGTTTACATATATCATTCATGTGGCTTTGATGCCTATCTCCCACACGTATATATGGAGAGGAAAAAGAGCCCTCCTTGCTTCTTCTCTAACTGAGACATAACTTTTGAGGATAGTAAAAGAATGGACTGTCATGGTCATTAGAATGTTTTTTACGTGATTTGCAACATCCCATATTATGAACCTGTTTTTTGGAAGAGCCAGTTTCAGAATAAAACATAAGAAAGTTCTGCCATTAAAAGCAGCTAATTCATCAAGAAACTTACTTTTTAAAAAGGGGTTTTTTTTTTTTCTGTTTCCTGGGTAAGATATGGTCATTTTTTATATGGTTAGTAAAAAGTCAGGAAGGGGAGGGTTTTTTTCCCATGAGAAGATCATGTTCTTCTCTTGTCACANTTCAAAAAAATTTCTTTTTAAAAAAGGGTTTTTTTTTTTTTCTGTTTCCTGGGTAAGATATGGTCATTTTTTATATGGTTAGTAAAAAGTCAGGAAGGGGAGGGTTTTTTTCCCATGAGAAGATCATGTTCTTCTCTTGTCACAATGATGACTTTGTATTTCATCTTTTTTTCTCAATAGTCCCCTAAAATTAAGGGTATTCTCATAGTTTATTACATTCTGATATTTTCTGTTATTTTAAACAGTAAGCTAAAACCCAAAGTATCCTTGTAAGCAATTTAATTTTTGTTTTGTGCATTTAAATCGTAGCCAGAGAACTTCTGAACTGATAATATAAATTTAGATTTGAATTTTAGGAAGATGGACGTAAGTCAAATTCCTTACTGAGATCTAATTCTCCTTAAATATACTTTTCCTTCAATGCCATGTCCCATGGCCTTGTAACAACTTGTCTCTGTAGCCTCTGATATTAAATAACTTTGGACTTCATATATCCTCATAGTGCAATAGCATGTCTTCTATCCAGTTAAATTGCCAAAAGCTCCTGCAATACCTGATAAAACACAAACCAGAAAACTAAAATAAAAACGAACATCTTTGTAGGGGAGCTGCAAATATTTCTGCCTCCTTCAGAAACCAAAGGGAGCAGAAGTCTCTAAAAGATGCCTCCAGAAGCAAGTGTGTTACAGAATCAGAGAATCATGGAATCCCCTAGGTTGGAAAAGATCTCTGAGATCATCAAGTGCACCATATGTATGAACAGCACCTTGTCAACTGGACCCTGGCACTGAGTGCCACATCCAGTCTTAAACATCACCAGGGACAGTGACTCCACCACCTTCCTGGGCAGCCCATTTCTGTGAAGGCCTTCTTCCAAATTTTGTCCAACCAAAATCTCCCATGTCACACTTAAACCTGTGTCTTCTTGTCCTGCTACTAGTCACCTTGGAGAAGAGACTTGTCCTCACCTGGCTGCAGCCTCCTTTCAAGGAGTTATAGAGAGTGACATGGACTCCCTGAGCCTACTCTTCTCCCGACTAAGCAGCCCCAGCTCCCTCAGCTGCTCCTCACAGGACTTGTGCTCCAAACCCTTCACCAGCTTTGTGGACACACCAGCTTCTCTGGACACACTCCAATCATCTCAACATCCCAGAACTGGGCACAGCACTCAAGGTGTGGCCACAACAATGTCAAGTACAGGGGAACAATCACTTCCCTGGTCCTGCTGGCCGCACTATTCCTGATACAGGCCAGGATGCCATTGGCCTTCTTGGCCACATGGGCAGTGCACCCACGTGGCCATGTGTTGGGAGTGTTTTAAAGGCAAGGGGTAGAAAAAACAAGTGTAAAAGTCATGTTAAAATCTTGCAGCTGCAGAAAAATATTCTATCACATTCCTCATGGTCTTCTTCAATGATATAGAAATTCACATCAACTAGCCTCAGTCGCAACCACAATGTATTTTTCAGACACAATTAAAAATAACTTTGTCCTTTAGATTTTTAAAATAAAATTGAAGATATTTATATACCTTTTATTTTTTACACTGGAAAAAATGCATTCAAGTAGAAAATACTTGACAGGAAATTATTATTTGCACTATGCTGAATACAAGAGAGGAGATCTCTGTGTGTGGGATGCAAGTGAAGACAGTTATAAAAGGAATGCTACAAATAGAAATAAAACCAGTGTAGTGTCACAGAAGTAAAAGGTTACTGTCTGTTAATGGTGTGAAGGAACTGGGATGACTAAGAAAATAAGAGCTTGTAGTCAAAAGGAGAGAATGAAGGACAAAGGCAAAGCAAATGCACTGGGCAGTGAAGCCCAGTTAGCCCAAAGGAAAGGTGTATACTGGTTCCCATCCACCTGCTGGATCCCCCACAAGAAGCAAAGAACATGTCATATGGATGTACAAGAGGTACTCTCTGAGGAGGGGAAATACTCTTACTGTGAGTGACTTGTGTGACACTATGAGAGGACAAAGCACAGTATTGTAAAGCTGTGACAAGTCCTGCAGACTGTTCAGCTGTTTGTTCAGAGACTGCAAGACCTCTCCTTATCCTATGTCCTCACAAGTAGCCACAGCTGTCTGCTGTCTGATAATTTCTTCTGGGGAAGGAGAATGCCAGTGCCATTAAAACTGCCTGGCCCTACATACACGTACCCAGCATGGTGTGAAAGCTGCAAGGACTGGTCTCTGGGGACATTTTGGGGTGCATGCAAGGGGTGAAGGGGCAGGTCTGGCCTTGACCTGGCAAGGCAGTGCACTGCCCCACTCATGTCACCTCCCTAGAGCCAGTATTCCTGCCTGGAAGTGGCTGCCAATCATGGGTACATCAGCGTCTGCACCTGCCCCTGGAGCCTCTAACTTGGCTCCTAGTTGGCCAAATGGCCAGAAGTTCCATCTGGGGGAAAAGGCCAGGAGGGCCAGGAAGTATTTAAAGCTGAATATGGGGCAAACATGTGTCTTAATCCTACCTCCTTTTGGACTTTCTATCAGCTGAACACTGCTGGATCCTGGGAGTTTGTAGCTATATTTGTTCTTTTCTGTACCTTTTCTGTCTTGCTTTTTCTTTCTTCAATTTCCCTCTTCTCCGAATTTTTGAGTAACTTAAAATCAAAAGGGCTTAGAGTTTGCTAAGTTGAATGGGTTAAGTTAATGCTTTGTGGAAGTGTTTCATGTTGATTAACTGCTGCTCTAAAAGTTTTTTTCAAAGTTCTCTGATTTATTAAAGTTACCAGTAAAGTATTTTTTTTGTTTTGTTTTGACCTCTTAAGAATATCTTGTTGGTATTTTTCTTGTGTGTCTAACTCAGAGTATATGAACAACCAAAAGCCCTTTTAAAAGCCTTGTTGAGTGAGTTGTTTGGGGCCTTACCCATGGAAAGAGCTTACACATTTCCACAAATATGCGTTGCAAAATTCAAACAAGAAAAGTAAGTGAATGACAGCTGCAGTAAATACCACACAATGCAAACTGCACTATTCCTGAATAGAAACTGTGGAAAATGCAAAATGCTGAAAGCTAAGAAATTCAAAGTTAACATGCTCAGCCTATCCTTAAGTTACTTTCTGCTTAAATAATCACAGTATCATTACCACTAGGAGTGCCATGGGCAAATTCAATCAATCAAAGTTACAGAAAAGCTTTGAAACAATCTAATCAGTCCAAGGCTTCCACTGTAACATTTCCACTACAGGCTTCAAATGTAAATTATTTCCTTTCTATAAAGTAATATTCACTCCTGCTTTCGTCTTATAGAGCCTAAGGGGCAGGACAAAGAAAAAACTGTATTATTTGAAATACAGGCTAATAAAGTATAGGCTCTAACATCTTGACAGCCTAAGTCACATTATAGGCAGAGAAGAGAGGGAGAAAAAAAAAAAAGATGAATATGTATAGCAGACCTACCTGGGATATGTACATTATGGAATAACTGGACTAAATTTAAAGAAAATAGAAATCCAGTTTCTGTTAGAGGTGGCTGGTGAATTGAAATAATTAGGGAGTAAAGAGGAGTTTTTAAAAAATATTTTTATTTTGCAATTTATACATCCTGACTTCTTAACTGAAATTCAGTTTCTAAGCAATAGCTATGGAAATTGGAGTGTTATGAGAAAAGCCAAATTTAGGTATTTTTACTCAAAAACGTATTTAAATACATCACTGTGTTTCCTCATAAAAATGTAAGTCTTGTCAAGAAATTTGACTGATCACATAAAATGAAAAAAAATGCTTTTGGGAGATGTGGATTTGAGCCCAGCATGTTGGTCTGCTGAATAAGAATGAAGGACAGAATCACCATTTTAGTTGTAACAAAGACAATTTAAAGCTTTGTTGAGGATTTAATTATCACTATACTTGATCTTCTCCCTGAAGGAAAAAAACAGATGAAGCTTATATGAGTCTGATAAATTGACCCTGAAGACAACAGGCAGAGTACAGAGGGTTGGTTAATCTAGAGTGGTTTACTTTGCTGTCTGTCTCCAAGATCATTCTTCCCTGAAAACACTGACCTCTCAGCTTGGCCTTCTCAAAAGCTTTCCTTGAAATTTAACTTTTCTTATGGCACAAACTAGTTTTTGCTAGACTAGTAGCAGTGTGACTGTGTTAACCATCTTTCCTGCTCTTAAAGTGTTTTTCTCCAATAGCCATTAACCCACCTGTTTGTAATTAAAATAATGAGAACCAGTTCACCACCAAATAATACTTCATGGTGTTTGAAAAGTTAAGATGAAATCTAGGAATGGAGAGACAGAGAACAATGTGAGTGAGAAAAGCAAGAGATAAAAGCCGTGTGAAATAGAGGTAAACAAATGTCTATGTTTCAAACACTTGGAGGTTTTTTACTGCTGTCTGAGGAAAAATGATATAACCAAGAAAGACAGATGACAAAAAATAAATTTTTATGAGTTTTGTTCCCTTTTTTCCTGTGAACATTGCTAGATAAGTACTAGAATTATAAAAATTCATTAACAGAAGAAAATGTGTTTTACATTGGCCAGGAGTCACATCCAGAACTGCTGCATATTGGATGTTGCATCACAATGAAATGTACACATCAGTAGCTGCAATAAGCTATTTTCTGTTGCATGTGAGTGTGAGCTTGTATTCACATCCAAATCACATGCCCAACTTAAATCAAGCCTGAGTCCAGGCAACCTTGAGACAAGGTTCAGGTCTTAGAGGGAAAGGACTCAGTTCCACATGAGTTCCACAGTTCCAATTTAGGCCATTATGATATGGACCTAGATGTAGCATACTTTTCCAGTTGCTGGGAGACCCTACTACAGCTTTGAAATTCACTTTTCCTTGGATGAGGTGTTCTTGGTCACAGTGGATGCTTTCTTTGTAGCAGTGGACCACAGGCTGGTGCTCTTGAGGACCACTTAGGTGGCAGGCCCATCATGACCAGGCTTGGATACGCAGGTGGGTCTCAAAGCACTGTGTGATTATGCCCACTTGACATTTGAGGAGGTCTTTGCTTCTCAACAGCTCAATATGTCTTTGGTAAGAGCAAATCTTATAAGGTGCTGCAGTTCTGGATGTATCAAAGGAGTTACACTTCCAGTAATAAGGGGAATTTTGAAGGCAGATGTGGCAGCTTGCAGGGAGATGTACATTCAGTGGAATTGTGAAGAAACTGACTGGTTTGGTTTATACTTTCAGAATAGAATGAAACTAAAGTAACCATCTTGAACAGTTTCAGACATGTTGTCCAGTCTGCCACTGCCTATTCCTCATGCCTTCACAGGAATGTCCCCACGACACTGGGCAGCCAAGTCAGAAATGAAGTCCCATGCAGAAGGACCACGCTCCAAAGACTGGAAGGAGTTGTTACAGAACTCATTAAAGGATGGAATACACTGAAGCAGCTATAATACACAGGTTATGCTGTTTATGAGTACACAGATTCAGGATGAAAAGTATAGACAGACTTTTGTTTTATCAATTGAATGGATTATTTTTAATTAATCAGGTCTTACCTCTCTGTTAAATTTTATCATTTTTTTAGGGAGAAAAAATATGATGTCACAATGTGATGGACGTTGCTCAGGTAGATTCTTTCTTCCATCTTACTACACAGAAAACTGTAAAATTAAGTATCTCATTTTATTAGGAAAATAAATCATTAACAATCAAAGTGTATTGTTATGCACTTATCAGAAAACATATTTTTTTATGCTGTGGATGCTTGTGTTGGTGGTACATTTGTGTGGTCAAAATAAACACATTTCAGTCTGGCTATGCACCAGTAAAAAGAAAAAATTCCAGAGAGAAAAACAGGCAGTGCAAGTGTTCTGAAATAGATAATTAGAAAGTTTTAGTTTCAGATCTTCAAGTTAGAAAATACTGGAAAACACACAAAAAATATCAAAGCTTAAGGAAAGATAATTTTGTCAAACAGTATGTTGTTATTCTGTGGAATGCAGGATACCTGCCAGGACAGTAATGGTATATGAAGAGGACAAATATAAAACCAGAAATTACTCTTATGAGGATACAGAATTCTCAGGCACAGCTAGCAGCTAGGAAGATAAGAACTCTTTTCTTTTCTGGCTTTCTTCCTTCCAGTGTGGGTTCCAGTGAAGTTTCCAGTGCTGGCCAGTGTCAGAGTTGTGCTACAGAATTTGTGAATCAAGAATCAGATGGAAGATAATTTTATGTAAGTTGTGATCTGCTCTCTCTCTGCTACTCTGGGTATAGGCTTTCTATTTTACATTTTTCTGATTTTCCTTGTTTTTGAGATCCACAGCTTTTCTGACTCAGCTTTAAGCCTGCACCCACTACTTTTCCTTCCTTCTTGTGTTTTTTCTTTTATGGGGGGGAATTATTTTCCATTACTGTGAGCCTATTTCAATTATTCCTCTCTGTTTCCTGCATTTCCTGTGTCCTTTCTCTATTTGTTTACTTGCAGGTCCTACAGATCTGAGGCTCCAAGCATGGAGCAGAGCATTTGAGATTACTATTATCTTCTCTTCTTTATCTGTATTACTTTACTAACTGTGAGATTATGAACTGCTATAATTAGGCAATAGACAGACATGTCCAGGAGACTGTGTTAAGTACATCAAATACTTTCTTGTTAAAGGAAACCATCAAGTCCTTTTTTAATTCCTACAAATTTCTTGTCTGCCTTCACCAGAGCTGTCACCTTTTATGGATTATATCTAAGTGTCCCATCCAGAACAAGATTTTCATCTATTTTACATATATTTTACATATTTTTACATAAAACTTCACTTTTACGTAAATTTGCTATATCAGGTATTATCTCCTATGCCTTTAATTCTGTGCCCAAAGGCTTAATAAGTGAAAAATATACCCTTTATGCCATTCATTATTCAGAATACCATTATGACACACACTATTTGTAGTGGTGCTCTGTTATGTGAGAGCTAAAATCAGCAAAATTACTTTCAGTAATTCAGCTTTCCTTGTCTGTCAGTAGTGCTTGACTGCTGGGCTAAAGTTTTCTTAAAAGAGAACTCAATGGAATTCACTTGCATTGCAGGTCAGGATATAAGGGAGATTTACTGTGCTGCAAATCCTGTTGTTGTGCATAATTATTTTCTTTTAATTTTATTTTATTGTTCGTGTTTTATTTGAATAAAGCCTGTGTTCCAGGAAGAGAATGAGTGCCCTGATGCCTACTCAGCTAGAAAAAGTGTCACTGAAATGAACTCCTGGCCAGACAGGTTAGAACATAATGAGACTTCAGGTGTTTGTTGTCCTCCTCTTCCCCATCCCCCTCAGGAGATGAAAGTGCATAGATGCACACTAAGAATAACGAGATATAAATGATATCAGCCAGTGACTTTTGATTCATCTAGGTGACAATGAAGCTGCAAGGTGTTTAGATCAATGAAAACAATCAATTAAATGACAAAGATATCACAGATGGCCAGATCAATTAAGGGCAATCCATTAAATATCTAAGGAACACAGGTGGGATGGATAAATTTATAGTGCAAATAAATCAAATATTCAGATGCTTGAGAAGAATATAACCTGAGAAGATAATCATGAGGTAGGTGTCAGTGGGTGTAGTGTTTGGAGTGATGACTGTGTGGAATCTGGTGCATTTGTGGGAGTGTGTTATGCTCCCTGCTCTACTCCATGGAGTTATTACTTCTACATTTTTGCCATGCTATTATTCAGCTCTCCTGCCAGTCTTAGATATGTTGCTGTTGATTTTTGCCCTTGGTGAGGTTTTATTTTGAGAACGTGTAGATATGAAGAACTTTAATATCAGTGTGCAGAGACCATGTGAGTTTATAACAAATGGTAGAATGAACATTTAGCAAAAATAAGTTTATTTTGTTTTAGGTTCCTTCTCATGTGAATCTAATTAATCATGTGGAATTGTCTGCTTACACTGTAAGTCTATACACTGCCTTTGTTTGTGTGTAGGGGTGTGTTTATGTACAGAAAAATCTAAAATGCAAGAACTTTGAATTATGTGAGATGTGATGCCCCTCATAAGTCACTCTTACACATAATTCAGCTCATAATTCATCATACTCGTACAGAGGTCATAGTTCTGCACAACCAACAATTTTAAATGGAGAAGCATGGCTTGATTTTTATTTTTGAAGAACTTTTATTCTTTCACAAATCTCATGTTGCTTTCTCAAACAAAATTCTACCAGCAGCACTCCAAATGTAACTTTTGCAATAACCTCAGTTTCCAATTTCAGTTTCATTCTGTTTTTCTTTAAATATCTGCAGCATTGTAACTTTCCATGGTAATGTTTAGTCTTGGACACGAGAGCTTGTACATTGAAATCCAGATAAACACAATAAATGTAAGATCCATTTGTCTGCATCTAGTTTATATGATGCTCTTGATGCAGGGTGAAATTACTTGAGAGCCCCAATAAAGTGATTGGTGTATTTCTAAATACCCCAATATTTAGAAGTGGGCAATGAGCACTGGGAGAAAAGAGCAACTTTTAAATGACTAGTGATCCTGTGCCAGCAAATTCAAGTAATCTGATGTCTGCAAAGATGAACTGTGGAAACTGAAAAAGAAGAACAGCATGACTTCTGGTGGTAAAATAATGGGGAACATAAAGGAATTTTTGTGAGACTCAATGAGAATATTTAGGAAATTTTGTGCATTACTTAGGATGGGATGGGGGAGAAAGTTGGATCTTCTTGTGCAGTTTCTAAGTAATCACTCTATGAATAAAATACATCACATCTGTCATCATGGGACTGATTACTGCAGTTTTCTCAGAAAAATTAAGGACTTAAAAATGGTGATGTTCCTCATGGTATGAAGTAGAGTAGAAGCAAATTAACTGCATTCAGCCCTGTGGCCCTAGTCTCTGTCAGAGGGATATTTTTTTTTTTTTTTATTTCCCATCCAAATGGACAGGAACTTTCCAGATGTATTATACAATAGTATTTGAATACTACTTCAGTAAAAGATTAACCAATTGAGAAAGAGTGCTGACATATTGCCCTGCTGAATTTAAAAGTTAAAAAAAGTTAAAATTTGTGCTTGCTTTCTCATTTCCTTTTACATTCTCTGAAGAAGTACTGCTATAGAATGGCTCCATACTTTTCTTCTAACTACCTATATCTACTATAAGAAATCTTTTCTGAAAAGTGTTAAAGATAATTGCTAAGATACAGTGATAAACCCTTGCAGTCCTGCTCTGTACTTGTCCAATCTGACTTTTTGCCATTTATTTAACAGTAGTTATATAGCCTTGACATTTTCAAAGCTCTATACGAGCACAAACTAATTAATCTTTAGTTTGCCTTTGAGGTAGGTGAGTCAGTATTCTCTCTTTTTTCACAGATATTACAGTCAGAGCAGAGGAAGTACATGAGTAGCCTGAAGTCCTACAGAAAATTGGTGTCAAACCCAGCATTTTAACTTGGGCCCTTTTGGAAGAGAGGGTGCTTAACCCTGGAAGGTTTCTCCTTTCCCAAGGCAGCTTTCTGTGTGCTGAGTTATATTTGCATTATTGGCTGAAATAACCAATCTGATCGCAGAGTGAAGTTCTGCAGCTGTTTTTCTACAGTATCTGTCACGCACTTTTGAAGGGCCACCAAAGATAATAATAATTGTATGAAATCTCTCTTCTGATACTCTTTTTCTGTACTGGATGCTATCACTTGTTTTTGTACAGAATTCAAGCCAACATCTGCATTCTCCTCATTCCCTCTCCTCATACAGGGGATAAAGGAAGGCTGAATTCAGCAGCTGCTGCTTCTCTTGTCATTATGTTGCAAACAATAAAGAAATTATGCTCATACTGGTTACTTTAATTCTGCATATTCTTCTCTGCAGACAAAGAAGCATATCCTTCATTGTTAGAATGATGCATTACACATTCCATGCAATATTTAAGAATGCAATCCCATAAAATAGCACCTGCTCTGTCTCATGCTGTCTCAGTTTAAAATGAGGAGATACTTTCTGACTTTCTGACTCTGCCACTGTCCAGTCTGTTTTCATAATGACTGTATTGAAGAGAAGTCTTAGAGAATCTTTAAACAAACTAGTAAATAAAAGAATACTACTACTACCTCACATCTTCCTTGAATAATAATGATATAGATTCTGTATTGCTACAAAATTATCTCAGGATTTTAATTTGAAAACAGCAAAACTCAATTTGTTATTCAGAGGTTGAGTCTCTACATTTATAATAAGGCTGAATAGATCTTCAGTCCTATATTAGTTATTCTCACTTTATTTTTGGCAAGGAGTATATATTTATATCTATAGATAAATATATTTCTACTTGGAAAATGGTGAGGACTATTCCATCACTTCCTTAGTGCTACTATGCCAATAATTTAAAAAAACCTTTTAGACATTTGGCAATAATGTTCAAGCTCTGGCACTCTACATTGTACTAATTTATCTGAATACCAACATAATATCTGATTTTATTTCCTTATCTTTTTCTCTCTTATATGTATCCTAGAACTGTTATACAGCCTGATAGAGACCTGTCAAACTAAGAAAGTCTTCTAAAATTCTGTCCTGTATTAATCATCATAGAGAGCTCCTTAGGTCTTTAAAACCTATGATCCAAACTTATTTCAGTTGAAGATGACACATATTTCATCCAAATTAATTTAATAAGAATACTTCAGGGCAATGTACTACTACACACAAGAAATTCTTGAATCAGAATATCGGTTGCTAAATGTAATTTCCATATGAGCAAATACCATTTGCATTTTCTAAATAAGTTTTTTAACTCAACAGTTGAAATTTATCTATTTAACCAGGAAAGTTAGGTGATAAACCAGTCTCTGACAGATGAACAGACTCTTCCCTTTGCTTTTAAGTCTCTGATTGTTTCTTTTTATTTCAATTTTCGGTGAAATCTCCTGCCAAAATGCACAGGGAATAAAAAATCATACATGTAATTCTTCATCTGAATTATCTTTTGAGTGTAAGCAAGCTTCCATGGAAACTCTATTTCATTCTTACAGGAGTTAATGTTTCTTGATAATGAACTGTGAAATAAAAAGTGATTGGATACAATACATCAAGGAATAAAGACACAGTGCCTGTACTGCTCTCCAGCTCCCTAGGTGGAATATCTCTGAAGTCTAAGATAAGAAATGCTTTCAGCAGTTCCAAAAGAAATAGTCTTCCTAGTCTGTACTCAAGGTCAAAATTCCCCTGTTTCTAGCTCTCTTTGTTAATTCTCATTTTTAGTAAAATTAAAATGTTTTGTCAACACATAATCTTGATACCTTTAAGGCAAATGAAGTCTGGTTTTCACTGTTCAGTGATTTTTTTCTTCTTTCAAGATGATTAGTGAAGTGCACAATAGCTAGATGCGAAGTTACAGTCCAGTCACCAAGAATCTGTTCATTTTTTGTAAGCCAAGGAATATTTTGCATTGCCTAATTTTTGGACTGAAAGTCATTCCTTCATTTCAGAAATATCAGCTGCCTCTGAGGGTGGGACTACAGAGCCATGAGTGAGACACTTCTGGGTTCATGAATAAACCATCCAAGAGGAAAAAACCTCTAAGAGAGAAGTGTCAGGGAGAGGAGCTTGCTGAAGGGCATAGTGGAATGTCTTAGAATTTGTTCAGGATACTGCTGGGGGTTTGATTTTTTTAATTCACTTTTCAGTAGTGTTTGGGTTTTTTGTTTGGTT
>VZRH01002121.1:481020-540796 GCA_013397555.1 Urocynchramus pylzowi
TTTTTGTGGATGGCTCTAGTTGCTGACCTGCTGGTACATCCCTGCTTGCAAAAACAGTTTTTTATTGGTCAGTTATTTGGCCCAGCAGTCATCCCCATCCCTTCTCCAGCTTGGATCTGGAGCACAGAGTCTGACTGAGAAGGACCCCCATACAGAGAGCGAGGAGCTGTTTCTCACACCTATGATGAACACTGTCTGGAAGAGGAAACTGAATTTGTGTTTGCCATGTGAGTGACCAAGAAAAAAGAAATTTCTTCAGCCTTTATCACAAGAGATGAACCAGAGAACATCAAATGAAATTAATAGAATACAGGCTGTAACTAGGATAAAAAATTAAATGTGTTTTCATCCAGAACAAAATATAACTATGTAACTCATTGTCAGGAATGCTGTAAAATGTGCCAGATTCAAAACAATTTCTTAAGATTAGTCATTCTAAAGACATAAAATTATCTCAGGAAATCTAGCTGAAGACTAAGAAATTGGATTACCAACACTTATTCTGCAAATTTCATTTCTTTCTAAAGCACCCACTTTTGTCTCTCATCAGAGAGAGCATGTGGGATACAAGCCTTTATCTAACTGCTTCCTATATACCTATTCTAGTGCCCACCACTGTGACTAATTAAGTGAAAAAAATGACTCAAGGAAGCAACAGTTATATCTAAATATATTTGTCTTATAAAGTTTGATTGAGATAAAATTGGAAGTGTGTCATACTGACTTTGATCCTTAAATTCTCCTTGTTTACTTTCTGCCATGAGTTGTCCTGCTCTAAAGTTGAGAAGTCCAGCATTCCTTTTGTCTGACAGTCTAGAATGGGTCACTGAGTTGCAGAATGAAAAGCAACCAGGGCTTCTAACAATCTTTGTAGTCAAATGTAAATTGTTTTTCTTGACAAGATCTTTTTAAATAGGGATTCACTGGTGATGAGAAGAAGTTTTTTCTTTTGAAATGAGTTCTAATCCAAAATGCCTTTAGAGAATGAGTCCAGAGAGGAAAGGTTAATATCTCTGCTGCTCATAGGTTTGGAGATTGCTGCATTTCACAGTGCTTGGCTCATCTTTAGCGAGAGCAGTTTTGCCTATTGCATCTGAATCTCATTTCCTCTTTCTGTTTCTGCTGCTTCTTCTTTCCTTTGCATAGACTCCTTCACAAAAACAGTCTTGGGCAGGCTACAGAGTTGTGTCCTGTTGGGGTTTAATCCCAGCCAGCAACTAAGCCACACACAGACTCTCACTCACTTCCTGCTCCAGTGGGATGTGAGAGAGAATCAGAAGAGAAAAAGTGAGCAAACTTGTGGGTTGAGATAAATATAGTTTAATAGGTAAACCAAAAGCTACTTGCATAAGCAAAGCAAATAAAGGAGTTTACTCACCACATCCCATGGGCAGACAAGGCTCCATTGGCTGTAATGGTGACCTGGGAAGACAAATGCCATCACTCTGAGCATTCCCCCTTTCTTCCTCCAGCTTTGTATGCTGAGCATGACAGCACATGGTATGGAATATCCCCTGGCAGAATTAGGGTCAGCTGTACCAGTGTCACCTCCCAAATTCTTGTGCATCCCCAACCTACTCACTGGTGGGGTGATGTGAGAATCTAAAAGAGCCTTGACTCTCTGTACAGTCAGTACTGCTCAGCAATATTGAAAATATCTCTGCATTATCAATACTTTTTTCAGTACAAATCCAAAACATAACTCACACCAGCTACTGTGAAGAATATTAACTATACACCAGCCAAAACCAGCACAGCTCTTTTGCTCTTCACTCAGATGCTCATGCTCTAACACAATTATTCTTAAGGACTGGCAATTAACAATGAATGAAAAGAAATGAAAAAAAATAGTTGTGAAAGCAAAGGTATAGTATCAATCTCCACAATACTTCTGCTATCCTAAGACCCCATATATTGCTTCCAAATAAAATCCAGAAAACTAGAACTGTTACTTACCATATTAAAAAAAGGAGGAGCAGGTGTTCATTCTTTTTTCCCAAAGATTAGAAATAATTTTTGTTCATCTACTTGTTTTTATTTAGTTTAGGAACATCCTACTTTCTAGGCAATAAATGTGAGAACCCCTCCAGCCTCTTTTTATCTGGGATTATGCAAAACAGGTGTAATACTGGGAATCTGTTTAACAGTGGTTTGTTTGAGACATTTTCTGGGAATTTTTTATGGTAAAGATTTAAGTTATTTCAAATTTTAAAATTACAAATCTTTCCAAGGGATGAAGTAAGTTAGTCTGTGAGCTCTCCTATTGCCATTAAAAAGGTGAGAAATGTTGATAAGGTGGATTTGATCCAACACTCTCAGAATGCTTACACAAATGCAAGGCTTCTTTCATCAAAATGTTAGTTTGTTGTTGCTAAATAGCTAATTTCCCCTTTGCATTTAAACCCCTCATAGATCTTCATATCTCCTTGTGCTGCTGAGTTTATGGATCTATATTCAGCATAGGTTTGACATTTTCACCCAGACTGATTACTGATAATGACCTTTATTTGGGTACAGTAATATAACAGAACAATTATACATATTGGTAGATTGGAAAAAAACATGGGTCTGAGAGTAACACTGATAAAAGCAGTTTTTTTTCTTTTACCAGTCTTTTTAGCACTATAATGTTCATGCTAATATTCATAAGTCCTTATATTTATGCATAGACTGAACTTGAACTGCATGTAGTTTAATAAAATTTTCTCTTTTTTTTTTCTTAAATTTTAATTTTCTGTCTACAGACTATGAATGTCTTGACCAAGGACCAATCACTTCAAGGACTTTAAATGTCTACTGTAAGACAACTGTACTGTATCTTACCCTCTTCGTGATGCTCAACACTCTGCTGTTACAACAAGACTGATGGAAAAGCAAGACCAACAAAACTGCATCCACACATTCCAGTACTGTCTTGAAGTTGTCATTTATAGTTTGTCCTAAAGGCTATACTTCTAGCAATTAACCTGCAGTGTTCTCATGTACACTTGTGGACAAAGTTGAAGTCTTTGTAAAGTCATGTCATGTTACTGTGCTGTGGGAGATTTTTAAGATGATTCTGGGTTCACAGTGAGGGTATTTATCCTCTTGGTAATGATATCTAACGTTATTTCTATGTAGAATATATATATATATTTATCTATAGTTTGTCTCAAATTACTCTTTCAGAGTTTTGTGTATTCAACTTTGAACTGGAAGAAGCTTCTAAATTCTCTATTCAAGTTTTGTTTGAGAAGGGACATAGAAAATGCATTATTCTCTTCTCCAGTACTTTTTATGGAAGCTATGAGAAAGGGAATATAAAAGCAACCACACCAGGTTGGAAGTCTGGACCAAAGCTATTTCTACACCAGTTTTCTGTCTGCAAGCAGATGCCCAGGAAAGACTATAGAAACAGGGCAAAAAACTTCAATATATTTTCTATATATTCTCCTAACCTCCAACCATTCATAGACTAGGAACTTTGTCAATGGGATGTGGTTTCCCTTTACCTTTACTGTCTCAGAGTAGTCACCTAAAAAAAAGTCAAAAAGGAACCTGAAACAAAAGGAACTTTAGTGAAGTAGAGATTATAGCACTTGTTTTAGGCTCCTAAGAAATGTATCATTAAAATTTTATCAAAATACTCTTGGCTATCCTTGTATCTCTTCCTTTCGTTTCTTGTATCATTGCATTTATTATCAGGTTCACAGGGTTTCTGGAGAAAAGGAGCTAATGCCCTGTTCAGCAGTAGAAAATACTATGAACCCTGAATGTTTCCCTTCTGTTCATTAACTGTCTCAATGATTGCTTCACCACTTTTGAAACATGCTTAAGCAAATTGTCATAGCAGTTTTACAGTGAGAACAAGAAAACAGTAGTAGGAAAAATTAAGCTACAGCAATACCTAATGACATGTCTTAATGTTTATAATCATACAGCCATACTATATAATACAAATACAAACTTTTAATTTTATAGTCTTTCCATGGAATTTTCCTTTTGAAATGTTCTAATGCCTTCTTTCTTGACTTTAAGGAGATGAATGTGAAAGTCTTTAACAAGGGGAAAGCAGAAATATGTAAGATTAAAATCAACCTATCTTCATTCTAAGGATCTGTTCAAAGGGTATTTCATGCTTATTGAAGGAAGTGGAAATAAAACTTGCAAACATGTATAAGAAATATATATGTTCAAAAGTGCCTAAATTTAAAGAAAGCAGTACTGTAAGGCTCTCAAAAATTTAACTCAAAATAGAACACCATATCTCAAAAGAATTTAAGATGTTCATATTGCTAAATCACTACAGAAAATTAAGGAGGAAGATTCTGAAATTTGATGTGGTTTGCTCCTGGATATTTACAAATTCCTGAATCACAGGAAGAAGTCTATTGTGGCAATTTCTAGACATGGAAGAGTCCTTCAGAATATCCATGTTGTGTTCCATCACCACAGCAGCTTGATGTCTTTTCTCTTTCTGTCACCAGAGTACTATTAATTGTGCACCAAAATATTCAATTACTTAACATAATCACAGATTTATTTGTATTGGAAAAGACTTCTGAGATCATTGAGTCCAACCTTTGATCACCACTTATTAATTAGACCATGGCACTAATTTTGATTTCTGGTTGTTTCTTGAACACCTCTATGATTGGTGACTCCACCATCTCCCTGGGAAGTCCTTCCCAATGTTTCACAACACTCTACACCAAGAAATTCCTCCTGATGTTCAACCTGAACCTTCCCTACACAGCATGAAGGCTATGTTGTCTCATCTTATCACCAGTTGCCTGGGAGAAGAGACCAACTCGGCAACAAACTCCTTTCAGGTGGTTGTAAAGAACAAGAAGGTCCTCTGAGCCTCCTTTTCTCCAGGTTAAACACCCCCAGCTCCCTCAGCTGCTCCTCACAAGACCTGTGCTCCAGAGCTTTTTCCTATTTCACTGCCCTTCTCTGGACATCCTCCAGCCAATGTCCTTCTCGGAGTGAGGGGCCCAGGACCTCGCAAACCACAGTGAAGTTACTTGCAAAGTGAGGCAATGTTTAAATTGATAAAGTGCTTTTTCAACTCAAGTAGATTCTCTGTCATTCATTGAACTGTATGTCATAATAGACATTAATTATTCTTTCTCAGACGTAAATACCTACAATAGTTTGTTTCAAGGAGTGTCTTATATTGTGCCTATTTTGGCTCTAAAGCACATGGAAGTGCTCCTCATTCTGTGTCCAGAGCTTGCCATGGGTTCCAAAGATAAGACAGAAGGACTGCTGAACTGACACAACTGTACCACTCATACTGGCTGCCAGTTTGGAGAGCTGGAGCACATCGTCTATGGTTGAACATTCCTAAAATATCTGATAACAGAATCAGATGTCTTCTTTCCCTCCTATCCTCCCTTCACCTGGATAAATAAGGTACTACAGTGGAGGAAAGGACAGTAAGGAATTTAATTTTTTATCTCGGCTTGGTCTTTGAGTGAGTAATATAAGTAAAGCACATAGGCACTTATCATGCCAGGTCTCCATCTGTGAAACTGAGAAAATATTCTTCTTTCTAAAGTGACTTTAAAATAGGCTACAAAGATGTAAACCCTTAAAATTCTGGGTGTTTTTAAATAATTATGGTTTGAAAATGTTTTAGAATGCCACAGTAATTGATCCCTTAGAAATTTCCCTGATCAATTAAAGGAGCTTAAAAACCTTAGGAAGTATGTCAACTTTTCTGCTCTGACAATGAAGCTAGCACAAGAGTATTTTGACTTTTACTTACCAAATGAAAGCAATTAGTTAATAAGACTGGAGCAGAGATAATCAGGAATCAAACCTCTGTGGGATCCCCTCTGGGAAGCGTTGTTTTCTTCCTATATTAGATAATTTTCCTTATCCATCCCTATTGACCTTTGGACCACACACTGAACTTTCTGCCTTCAGGCTCTGCCTCCAGCCACTGTCCTTTTATTAAATTAGGAAACTTTCTGCTGCTGGTCTCACCCAGTATTCTCTACTCTATCCTCAAATACTAACTAAAGGTAAACAACTGCTGGTAGAAGTTTCCTGCTCACCTTCTGTAGCATTTATTTTTTATCCATGAGTTTTCACACTGTTTCCATTTTATCTTACTTCATTATTGCTAAAAGTGTTCAGTCTGTGCATCAACTCTCTTGATAATATCTACCTTTTCCTGGATCCGGTAAATAGAATAGTGGATACTAGGATCAAAATTAAATCTTGAGTATTTAGGCCAGTAACAAAATGTAATTTAGTGCTTAGTAATAAATATATATTTGTGATGCACCAGAAATACCCTAAGACCACAATTATGGACAAATGCCATTAAATTTAATTTGTGTGAAAAGAAAAAGGAAGAGAAAACAGCATAAGAAACTCTCCTATAGCAAGATCAGTCACTTTAAATGTTTATTTTGCATCAACAGGACTGACCAAAAAGATGGGGGATAACATTATTTAATATTTATTGTGTTTACTAATATTGAATTAAGGATAATTACTGAACAGATGCCCACCCATGACTGTAGTTTGATTCTGAGTTATAATTCATGATGTGTCTAGAACAGATTTTCACTATATTAAATATTTTATAGTTTTGTAGGCTTCTGTTGGAAGTACTGCTAAAGAAACTGGTGGGGTTTTTTTAGTGTGGGTAGCAGGTTCAGTTAGAGTTTCAGGAGCTGGATAAAGTTGATATTTTTCTGCCTGTGTCATGGATCTTGGGACATGTATGATTTGTCTGCAACAATAACAAATGGAAAGGCACTAATCAAAATAATTGTGATGACAGGTAGAAGAGTTTCAAATTATGTATAAGTAATCACTCATTAATTAAAATATGCATAATATTTGTTCAAGACATTAGAATCCAATAAACCTGAATTTCAGACCTAGTAAAGTTAGATGACTGATCAGATTTTTTACATGACAGTAGCTATTGGAGGACTACATACCTCTCTACTCTTCTTTAACATAGAAACAGATGATAAATCTAAATGGCCCTATTTGACTGTCTCTGGAAAACAAAGCACACCCCCCAACAGTTATTGCCCAGATTAGTCCAGTATTTCAAAAATAATGAAGTTATTTATTAGAATCGAGCTATAATGAGACATTACGTACTCAATTCTATGACTTCTGAAAATTTTGGAAAACTCAGTGTGACTTTAACTCTGAAGTTATCAAAAAGCCATAAAGCTGATAGTTTTCTAGTGTACCTGAAACACTTTAGAAAATTAATGGAAGACTTTTAAAGTGCCTAATAATTCTGATAATTTTTTTATGAGTGTGGGTTAAAAATCATTAGAATATTTTACATTTAAGATATATTTCAGGAAGATGATAAATTTAAAAAACATTAAAATTTTCATTTCAAAATATTGAAATGTCAACACTTCAAAGCATCTCAGTCTTTTACCTAAAATCTAATGTATTCATTTTATAGTTAGTTGATCTTTTAAATAAACTGTGTCTTTCCATACAGAAAGTTGGATCTGATACTATACACCAGTTTATGGAGGAGATCTATTAGTGAAATACTGAAATTTGGAGCACAGTTAATAATAACAAACTCTAACCCATGGTGACTTTGGTTTTCTAGGGCTCACTGATGTTTGTTGCCTTCTCATTTACTAGTCAATATAAGATCCAGCATGGTCACAGGAGTATTTCCTATATCAAATGCTCTGCTGGTATTTACATGTTTGGCTCAAATTTATTTGTATTCCCTCATGAACATGCTCTTGTACCCAATTAACACTTTTTTCATCGGGGGTATGCTTTGAGGACTGTCTCTTTTTGACTCTGCCAGCTTATTGACTAACATACCTAATCTTTCTCTTCTAAACTTATTTTTCTTCTCTTTCCAGTTCTTCTCCTACAGTATTTCAATATTTTCTTCCTACAGTGGTGCTTTTGAAATATTTTCAATCTTGAATTTCAGTTATATAAAAGCAATTACATTTTCAACATTTCTCTAGGAACTGAAAATGCTCTGCATTTATATTACAGTATTACAAGATTTCAAATATTTCAAAAGCATTATAGCTAGAAGAAAGTGCTGAAATGCTGTTAGTACAGGTGTACTTATGGCAGTGTAATAGATAACTCCCCAGAAATCCATTTTCCTTTATTTTTATTTTAAAAATTATGTTTCCTCATAGTCACAGTCTAAGACAGCAAAGGTATAAAGGACAACATTAAATGTGTTCTGTATATAATGAAATGTCCAGTTTGGAAATATAGAATTACTGGATACACAGAGATTTTAGGTGTATTTTTGCTTTTTCCTGTAGTATGAGCAGTATTTCTGTGAATGGAAAATGAAGAACATTTAGCTGGTATTTTCTCCTAGGAACTGGGTTTTAGAAAAAAACCTACTCCATGTAGAGCCTGGTTTATTAAAAAAACAAAAAAAGAAAACTACCTTCCCAAGGTATTGCTTATGAGTCCTGCAACTTAATCCTATTTTTTTTTTTAATGTATCACACATCACTGTCAGCAGAACTAAACTTCTTGACAAAGATGGCAGGTGATTTTTTTTTATGCCTGTTTTTGTGAGGAGCTCAAAGGACTTTTGTCGATGATGATTCATCATTTCGCTACATTTTTTTAAGGATGGGTGTGGACTAGACAAAAATAAATTGCTATCTTGAAAAGTCTCAGCTATAGTGAGAAACTGTATGACAGAGAGAGAACAAAGTTGTAGGTTTAATTGTTACATGGTTTATTTTCTAGGTTTTCCAGACAATATTGTTTGATTAAAAAGCTCTGGCAATGCAGGGAATTGCAAATCAAATCAGGCAGCTTTACAAAATGATGGGTATAGATGAACCAAGTAGTTTAAATAATGACCCATCCGAGCTCTGGAAATAAAAGTTAGGATTACACGCTCTAGGTGCAAAGTTGTAGAGGGATTACAAGTTCCATATTAAGAGCAATGAAGAATGTGTGTTTCATGATCACTATGCCCAAGAAGGCCTCCATCCATCACATCACCCACAAGTCCTCCCTGTCCACAGCAAACAGGTGCAGCCTTTCCCAATGGGCTCGCACCCCAGCTGTGTCAGGAAGTTTTCTCCCACACGCTTCAGAGGCCTCCCAGCTGTTCTCCTCTCTGCTCTATTGCATTCCCTGTAGACATCTAGTAAGGTCTTCTCCAAAAGACCTCCACTCTTCGGAGATAATTCATACTACAGTGTGAAGAGGAAGATCCTACAGTTCATTCCTTGGGTACACTCTCAAACATTTTGTAGATTTTCCAACGTTTCATTACCGCTACCTTTTTCTACCGAAGTGTAACCACTTTGATCACGCATCTAAATTCCATTAGTCTGACTCTTAATCTATTACAGTGTGCTGTAATCAAAATTTTTGATCCTTTATTTATTATCTAGATTATCAAGAACTAATACAATGTAAATTCAGTTTATGATAGATTAAATTAATATTCAAGTCATACATAAAATTAAGTGCAAATAATGAAGAAAAATCCTTCATTTCAATCCTATTTCTCCAATGCCACAAAGAAATAGCTACTTATTGTTGCTAGCATAAGTGTTTGACAGATCTCAGTGGCACTATTCTTGAAGGATCATCAAGCAAAATACACAAACACAAAATAGATATTGTAGGTATTAACTGATTTTTTTGTATGAACTAGGAAAAGACTGAACATTTATAGTGCTCCTGCTAACCCATCTGTGTATATTTCATACTTTTGAGTTCAATGATTATAAAATATGCATTTTGAAGTACAAATCCTTTATTAAGTTTACTGTATTTTTTAAAAGAAAGCTCTTCTTTTTCATGTAAATTTCATAAGTTATGGTCAGGTGTTTCACTCATTGTTTTAATCTCTGAAATCAGTAACAAAAAATAGAATTTAAAAATTATGAAATATAAAATATTTCTTTTACAGTTCGAGGCAAAAATAGAAAGGTATTGTCATTTCTGTGATTCACTTCTGTAAGACCACAGAAGAAAAATATCAAAAAGAGTTAGAAAAAAAAATTACAAGAGTTTACCTATCTTGTAAACTTTATTGAAATTATCAAGTTTAAGATTCAACATCTGCATTTATATTAATTTGTTTTATTTTAAAGAAATTCTGGTGTTAAATAACACTTTTTAATTATTGATAAATAAAAACAGTCTGTGCGCTCCTTTACTTTGTGTTGGTACAAAAAAGAATAATAAACCTTGACACTATCAATATAAACTTATTCTGATATGGTATGGTTTTGTAAATGACAGAAAGGTTTTTTACCATACTTGCACGTTTCATAAAAAAAAAGTCTGCAGTTCTCCAAATCATGAAAGATCTATTTCAGGCTTCTATCACTGCCTGTCACTTTCTAAATGAAGATGTAGTAGTATAAAATACAAAAAAGTGAAATGATCAAAGCTTAGCTGCTAGTACAACAAATGCCAACTAACAAGACTATTAATATTTTTAAAGTTCATCTTTGACAGAAAATTCTTTTTCTGGCCATCTCTGCTAGTATTTCTCTCACAATATTTAACTACTGTAAGTAACTGCAAACCTAACTTGTGAGCTGTGGGCTGCAAAATCCTATGCTGTTTTAGTTATGCTCTATGCTCTCTTGTTAGAAGACATAGTTTCTTTCTGGTTGCCAAATTCTTTGGCTTTGTAAACCTATGTTTACATCTAGTCTAAGGTTTGACTGGTTGTTTTTCATCCGGGCATGTACCTGCCTGACATTTGGATTTCACACCTGTGCAAGCACTGCAAGATCCTAACTTACACATATGAGCCTTTCTGGAATCATATTAGGAAATCTTGCCTCTGTGAGACCTTTTATTAAAAAAACTTGGAGATCAAATACTATATCTTTAAACTGATACTTGCCCTTTGATGAAAAAGGCTTTATTCTTATATGATTTTAGTCATATAAGAATATATATAGAAACTTTCTATACCATATATTATTGAATTTTTGTTCTATGCTCTCTGACCATGGGTAATCAGCCATTCCAATTCTATATTCCTGGGCATATGAAAGAAAACAATCTATTTTTACTCAGTTGCATATTATGAATACATAGCATTGTTCAGGAAGAGGGAACCAGCAACAGGTCAGATAACATATAGTCAGGAAGCTACTGAAATCTGCTCTAGCTAAGGATTGATGACACTACTTAATGCTTATGGAGCTGCAGCAAGCATTAATTAACTCCATTAGCTCCAGCATGAGGCAATGCTTCTTTAGAATGCATCATGTCCCTTTGATTAAGATACCTGCTTAAGAGGTATGAGAAACGATCTCAAATTCACTTTCTTCCTGCTTCAGGACAAAGATTTGAACTTTGATTCCTTAACTCACAAGTGAAGCTTTTACACACCAGGGTCTAAAGTTTCTTGCAGAAGAACTCTCTTTGCTGGAGCTATTCCAGTATCTATAAAATACTTTAATAGTCCTATACAAGTGAAATGGCTCCATCCTTTGGTAGCATGTTTATTACGAGTCCTAATCACTTTCTGGATAGCTCCATCTGGATGGCTATCTACCTACTCAAGACCAATTCTATCCTGTAATCTGTTAACTTCTCTATCAATCAAACTCAACTGCTGTCAGACCCAGGGGGTATATAAACACCTAGCTGATTCCAAAGGACATTAGGATATGAGGAAACTGTTACCTAGTTTCTGCTCCAATGAAGGTGGAGAACTGTTCCCCAGCACAAAGAAAACAGATTTTTTTTTTTCCTTCAGATTAATGATGTTTAATTAAGTTTCCAGAGAGACAAATTCAGATCCAGATATTTGTGGGGGAAAATGATTGTCCTATCCTAGTGAATACTCTTGGTGCTACTTTTTCAGAGACAATGAGAGGAGGAAAGCTCAGTTTACCTTGTCATGGAAAGACAAGACTTTGTCATCTTCAGATTCCTTTTGACAGTTTATATGAAAAAATTTCTTTCTTATGGAATAACATATGTAGCTGAGAACTCTTTTTTTCCTCTCATTTCAGCAAGAAAAATAACAAAAGAAAACTACCATTAAACCTAAATATTTTTGTTTATTGCTTTTTTAGACTCATATCTATACTGAAAGCCAACTGAAAATACATTTTTTGTGGCTATATGTTTGCCCTAAATGAACTGGAAGCTAAATTATTTATTGGGAGAATACTAAAACTGATAACTTCCCCTTCAGTTTTAAGTAAAAAATGTATTTGGGTCAATATTCTTGCCTCATAGATGATCTATTAGAGATTGTTTCTTTTCCTTTGCTAATGTTAGAACTAAATATTTGTTTTAGAAAACTTGGACACCATTTGGAACTTTGTACTTAGCTCATATTATAGATCTAACTGTACAGAAATAATGCCATGAATATAATTTCCATAAAAATCTATTTAGAAAAATATAATCTTAGTTCAGTTTACATATCTTATTTTCACAGTGCTCTGATTTATGTAGGCTTTTCCTTAATTGGTTTTAAGCCTAGATACTAAAGTACATTTTTAAGGTCATTTCTACTAACACTGAGAACAAGTTGCTGAATCAAGTTTTATATCACTCTTATCCTGTGTTTGCCATCTGGTTTTGTATTCTTTGTTTGCTTAATTGGTTTCTTGATGAAAGTTCACTGTTCAGAATTATAGGAAGTGAAAATTCTTATCACTGAATGTATTAAAGCATAGATTGCTGCAGAGCATTTCAGGAATGCCTGTCTTTTGACATGGACTCATACTGCAATAGGTTTTCAAATTATTTTGAAGTTATTGTCAGTATGAAAAGGAAATTATTAAAATGATCAGCAACTCAAGATCTATTTTTATTTGCTCCTATCTCATCAACTCTCTGCTGCATTTTAACTTTTAAATGTGTGGTTAGCAGTCCTTTAAAAAATGGGTAATTTATAAATCAAAATCTTCGTAGGAGCTCTTGCTCATACCTTCCACCAGTAGTCGATATGCACTATTGAAAATTTCTGTATTGCTAGAAATGCAGTTGCAATTTTAATGGCAGATGCCTTTCAACTTCACTATTGTAAACTTAGAATAGTATCCTCCTTAATTCTATTAGTGTAAATTAAAAAAAATAGTATCTTTAGGAAAAATTAATTCTGCAACACAGCTGCTTCAAACAATTCTATTTACTACTGCACTTTCAGTTATAGCATATCCCTGCTAAAGGAGTTAGCTATAACTTGTATTTTCCACATTGTGGAAGGTGAAAAGTCTAGATTTCAAACACTTTTTTACCTTTCTCCCTTCTCTACCCATCACTCAGTCACAGCAAGGAATATTAAGTGTATGTTCTCTCCATCACCCCATACAGCTAACTTTGGAGTCAGAAAGCTTTAAGACATCCAAGGAAAATCTGCCTAACTTTTCTTTGGAAGAGCATCAGTGAGAGTTATGATCAAGTCCACGGTTTTGCCAGTTTTTTCCAAGCCTTATTTAGAATTCTCTCTGATACTTTAAATAGAGTATTTCATGCAATGAAAATTCACAAAACATTTGGGAGCATATGGTCTTTCAATAGTGTGTTAAGGAAAGCATACTAAGCGTCATTAACCATGTCAGGGTAAATATTTGTGGGTGGTTTTTGGACATCACAAGGAGTCTGACACATGAAATGGGACAAAGATAGATGGTCAGTGTGGGAGTTTGGAGATATGCTCATATGAAGCCCATAGTTTGCAGAAGTGTGTTACATGGTAAGGTAATAAAAGTGTGAATTCTTGTAACCTGGAAGTGTTTCATATAAACTGTATGTACCCTACTATTTGTTACAGCAGATTCTACCAAAGGGTTTTTTTTTCAGTCATTCTAGCATTCTCAAACAAATCTTCATGACTACAATTTGTGATTGGTTGGTGCTAATTTCATATAAGGGAAGAAATTACTTGAGATCATTTGTGGAATTGTTCCTCATTCAGCTAGAATTAAAAGCAGCTGAATAAGTAATCTATACTAGTAGACTCAGGAACTAGACAGATGCCTTTTTAATATGTGAAAGATGCTTCATCTTTTATCTTTATGTTTTTGTTTTGTCCTTGCAAGTAGTATTGACAAGGGCTATTGGTATGCAACAAGGATATTCTAACAATAACTTCTTTTTACTGCCAAAGTTATAAAAGCAGTAGGATAAACTTAGAAAAATCATTTTGCACTTCAATTAAAATAGGCTGCTGGGATATTGCTTACTCCATTTTCTATAACCATTGAGAAGAAAAAAGCTTCCCAAATTAATATAGATGTGGGATACAGTATTAAAAAAATAAAAAACAAAACAAAACAAAACAAAACCAAACCAACCAACCAACCAAAAAAAGATAATCAATGCTGTAAAAAAAAACCAAAAACAATGTAACAGCAATTTATTATTTTTCAATTCCATATTCCTAAAAAGAGGAACACACTATCTGAGATATGTAAATAGTGTTTTCAGGAGAACCAGTAGGAAATGTGACAGGACAGTGTAGCTAGGCAATGAAAAGCTTGAAGATTTCATTGCATAGTATTCATTATGAGTTTGGGCAGCCAAGTCCCAAGTGGATTTCAGAGGTTGCTTCATTCCTTGTTCAGTGCCACAGTCCTTTGATCTGAATTGCCCAATATTGCAAGGCCTTTTCCTGTTCAGCTGAAAATCTGCCTAAACTTGAGACCCACCATGATTTGGAAGCAATAACATGTTTCAGAAGATGACAGGACTGAGTCTGAAAGTAAAAGCATTTGTAGCTATTTAATATTATAATATGAGTGTATGGGAGAGAGTTTCTCATTACTTTGAGTAGTTAGAGAACTCACTCAAGAAATGAGAAAGCAGATCTTCCAGTTTATGACAGTCATGAACCCTTCCTGAATTTCTACTGCCAACTCTGACATGAAACAGTGAAGAGGGAAACAGGTGTCTATGGCATGTGAAGACCTCAACTAAGAAACCTATTTCATGTTTTAGGCTCCTATGTCTATTGCAGTTTGATTATTCCGTAATCAAGTATATTGCATAACTACTTTAGTGAATAATTAAAAGAATACCAACAAGCGTGCAGGTGAAGACTGAAAGTTTCTATTGTCTTAACTGGTACTTACTTAAAAGGAAATGCTGTTACGCTGTAGTGATTTTTTTGTCCCATGTCCCCTTCAGCAGACTTGGTTTCAGAGGTTTGTTACAGCAGTGGGAATAAGGTCATGGTCATCCCAGACTCTTCCTGGGACTTCATCCATGCACTCTTCCAGTCAGTAGACTCTCTGATGTTCAGCCAGAGTTGGAAATAGGCAAAATTTCCTGTGCTGATATTACATCTGTATCCTTATGTTCATTCACTGCTTGCAGCTGTCATGAGCACAAGTGAACTAAGCATCACTAGCAAAATATCTGGTGTGTTCCACCAAATCTTCTAATTTCCTTTTTTCCTTGATTGCCATAAAGTATATTAACAGGTAAAGCAGTCTGGTGATAAGAGGTGAGAAAGGCATGAGGAGTATTAAGAATTCTTAAAGTATCTCAGTGTGGTGAAAAAGCTTTGCTGAAGTTGGGGTACTTCTCTTTTCACTTTCAAATATTCTTTTTTCCTCAAAAACCCATTCAATAGTTGAACTTCTTGCCCACATTTGTATTTACTCAAGAGACTAGACCACTGCTCACTGCAACAAGTTGCTAAAAAAGTAAAATGCCTGGACTCTATTAAAAACCTGCATTGTGTTTGTCTGATGAAAAATTCTCCTTCTTTCATGAAAACATTTTGCCTTTTCTATTGTGATGTTCCCTCAACAACAGAAAGATCCAAGTTGGTTCTCTCATCCTAACAAAAATTAAAAAAAAAAAAAAAAAAAAAAAAAAAAAAAAGTTAAGTCTCCACTAATTATATGGTGCAGTCTGTTATGGGGAGATAAAAATGCAAAGCAAAAGGAAAACAAGTGAGTCTTTAATTTGACTTGGGAGTCTGGAAAAGTAGTGGCATCCCTGTCAGATTTGTGAAGGGAATTCTTTACTGAAAGTGATAACTAGTTTAATTAATAGCCATCCAGTATTGCCTGTTTAGACAACAGGAAAGAAAAAGAAGGGGATTAGCAGGAGATGATTCTTCATGAATAATTTAACTGGCATATGAGAAGAAATATACAGATTCACAGTCCAGTCCTATATTGCTTGATCATTCCAATTTTTTACTGATTTCTGCCTGACTAAGGATTGCAGAGATGAGGGGTTTTTTGAGCCTTTCCAGACTTCCACTTCCTTTAGACTACTGAAGATTGGTCCCTGTGGCTTACATTTCTTTGGTTTTTTTTTTCTTTTAGACTCTGGTTACCATTTTCTATTTCAAGACTCAATTAAGCTGAAACATGGAATACGCTACAATTTCTTCAGTATTTTTGGGAATACTGCTGACAAAAATATTCACTCAGCTATCATTCAGTGTCAGAATACAGTTTTTCTATTTAATTCCTTGAAAAGTGCCTTGGAACACTACAGTGATTATTTCACCTAAATATACTGAAGATGGAGGAATCAGTTGGTCCTTAAGTCACCTTGCAGTGCCATTGCATTCTGTTGGCAGAAAGAAGGAATGAACAGCAAGAACCATTATCTAGCTCTGTGTTTTAAAATACATCCTAAGAAGCTGGTGCAGTTTGTGGATTAATTCCTGTGATAGCCACTCTAAAGAAGTAAAGATTTAGGGAATTATAGAAGATAAAGTCATGCTTAAAAAGAAGAGTAAATAAAAAACAAACTTTGGACAACTTTACACACCTAATTAATTGGAATTTCTGCAACTTTAATGCTATAATCTAAGAAAATAACCTAATTTTCAAGTAATAAAATAAGGCCAGATAATAGCAGTAGATTATAAAATTAAATAGAAAATATTTGATTTAAAAATAAGAATACATTAAAGGCAACTGGAGATTTGATGTCCTGAACTCAAAATTGCAAAACATAGCTATAAGTGAGGTAAATCATATTCTAAAGAAGGTAAGAAATCATCAGAAAGAAGATGAATTAAGTTTTAATTTTAGTTTAGGCACTGCTTTTAGGTCACAGGGAGGCTAGTTCAATATGTCTAAGGAGACAAGGTAGTTGTACAAGTACGCTGCAACACAAATCATGTGCTTCATTTTGGCAGATGAGCTAACATTTATTGTGGAATTCACTGTGGCACAAAACAATCAGGGAACTTGGATTCTAAGCTAATGTGAGGGGAAAAGAGGTTTTGTTGTTTGTTTTTCATTCTATTTGCCAGTAAAAATACAAGTCACAGCACTTCTCCATATGACCTCTGGTAGCAGACAAAATATTTTTTGCTTTCACGTAAGTGCAATGAAGGGGAGGAAAATGTTCTCTGTGCTTTTACAATAATTCAGTAGTAAATGAATGACCTGCACTCTCATTCAGTATCTGCAGCAGGAACTTTAAAGGCCTTAATGAGAGACAGGAAATAACAATGAGAAAGTAGTACAGACCCAGTGGTTTTGCAGAAACTGGGAGAGAGAAAGTAGAAGAGAGGAAAGATGGATTAATCAGCTTTTACAGACAAATTAATTTCATTTCCTCTTTTCATATAAAGACACAATCCTTGCATATTCAGCTTGTGTTTAGAGGACTTACTATTTGTTGCCTGGTTAAATTGTATTTATTGTTAGATGCTTTTACTCACAGCTACAGCCTCGCTTGTGTCAATTCTTCCGCTTGGGATTTGTTTGATTGGTTTTTTGTTGCTTTTGGTGGCAGGGTGGGTTTGCTTGATTTGGTTTGGTTTGTTTTTTGTAGATTTTGTAGTGTTGTGTTTTGGTTTTTGTAGAAGATGTGTTGTGTTTTGTTTTTTGTTTTGTTTTGTTTTGTTTTGTATATGATGTTTTTCTTTTAGATGTGGGTTTATGGTTTTGGGGATTTTCCCTAGTGTCTCAGTCATTTGGCTAAAAAAAGGAAAAGGCATTTTTTCTTCTCAGCCTACAATTTGAAGCCTTCTCCTGATAAAATGGTAGACCTAGAGGGGAAAAAAAAAAGAATGAAATAATGCATGTATAAAGTGGGTACCCCATTTACATATCTGTCACATCAAATTCATCCTTTTCTCCTCAGCTCCACAGTGTATCCCCACAACCCCCCAAAACACACATATTGCTTCAGGGCCTCCTTTTGCTCTGGACTCACACATGTCCATTAATTTCCTTTCTGATGATGTTTTCCTCATTCAGAAACAAGCTGCCACTCCAACTCTGACTTTCTTTCTGAGTGCTACTTAGGAAGAAGGAGTGCTGCTCCTTCTTCCTCTGTTGAAATTATCCATTTATCCAAATAATCTGATATATATTCCCAAGGTCAGGTCTTACTGTGTCTGGTTTCATCAGTTCAGTCACACTAACTCTTTTCACCTCATCTGTACTGCTGATTCTTTATCACCTACACCAGTGGTCAAAATGGATCTTCATTGCTCAAAGGCAAGAACCACAGAGAAACCATTATAGCACCATTTAGCTCCTCCAAATGGTGCTATAAACCTGAAGGATCCAACCTCACACACTCAGATATACATTCTTATCCCTGTGCAAACGTGGAGACTAGAAATACAACCTCATCTGTCAAGGTCTAATACTTTCCACGGTTTGGACTTAAATTAACAATTCATGTTCATAATTAAATGTAGAGCTCATATTGTGTGCTCTTTCTAAGTAAGGAAACTGTCACAGATGTTGAGTTTCCTGCTTTTTCAGACATGTTCATATTGAGCCATGGGAGAGCACAAGAAATACAAGCTGTATATTTGACTAAAAATATGCAGGAACTTTTTCAGTGGGACAAAAAGTATTTCCCAGAGGAAAAGACCTGCATTGCTGCTAATCTCAGTATTGTACGGTGGTCAGAAGAACAGTTTTCAGCAAAGAGACCATAGAGCACATATGAAATGCCAGAACATCTAATAATACCCCTTGGAGGCAGTGTGTAAGAAACAGTAAAATACTTTGGACTTCCTTGTGAACTGCTTAGCTACCCCCTTATTTTAATCATGTAGTTACTGGATTTCTTCTTTCTTTAAAGGGATAAAATGGATTAAATCCTAATAGTAAAGGCAGTTCTGTGTCTTGCAAAATTCACTTCTTGGAGAGAACTGTTTAACGTTGTGTGAGAAAATTGATCTTGAGAAAAACATACATATGTGTGCTTCAACCTTATATTACACAGCAATGTGCTGTGCTATGTGGCTTGCATGTTTAAAAGATGAAGAGATTTTGCTTTAAAGACTTAACAAAGCACTTTTTCAAGGCTAAAGATTGCATGTTTCATGACTCCTTGCTCTATTATTTCAAGCTTTCTTAGATGAAAGTAAAACTGGTAGGCCAATAAACGGGGAAAGTCTGTTTGGACAGATATTGTGTTTCTTGCTTTGTTCTTTTGTTCATTGTCAGTAGAAGAAAATAGCTAATAGCCTTGAACTTTTCAACCTCTGAAGGATGAAACTATGATTCGTGTAACTCTTCAGAACCTGAGTCATTCTTCTTTTCTTTGCTACCAAGGGCAGTCGTTACAGCTCCTCCCCATCTCTTTCTCTCTTTGCTGCATCTTTGTTAAACTGTCAAGGATGTTTGAAAGCAATATAGTTCTCCTTTTTTTCTAACTTCAAAGTTTGCCTGTAGATTGATAACAGTCTTCTTATTGATCTCTTCTGCACCAACACAATTCTTGCTTCTTTGTAAATACAACACAAGAGAGTACAGTACAGTGACAGACGGTTAACCAATATATCCTTCTTTCATCCTTTTAATCATGACTGGGCAACAGAAGTTCGCTTTTAAAGAAAAAAATTTTAAGCAGAAGAATAGCATCTTCAAATGTGTCAAGCATTAAAATCTTTTTTTTTCCAGCTATCAAATGACATAGATGATTTTTCAGTTATGATAACTGCAATCTCTCTTTCCCTTCAGTTCCTCATGCTGTTCTAGGGGCCTGATCAAAAGTCATTGATTTTTGTGGCTTTGAGGTAAGTTAGATACATCAAGAGGAGTGATGTTTCCTGTGCCAGCAGGTGATTTGCCCTATGCTTTTCTCTTGTGAGACCTCACCTGGAGTGTTGTGTCCAGGTCTGGGTTCCTCAGCAGAAGAAAAATGTGCACCTGCCAGAGCAGGTCCAAAGGAGGATATAGAGATGTTCAGAGGGCTGGGGCACATGTCCCGTGATGACAGACTGAGAGAGCAGCTGGGGTTGTTTCACCTGGCAAAGAGAACACTTGGGGAAGACCTTGAAGTCATCCAGTATCATAAGGGGACATAAAAGGGAGGGAAAAGGACTTTTTTTTATATGGGCAGATAGTGGCTTAACAATGGTTTTAAAGCAAAAGGGGGGAGATTTATATTAGATACTATGAAGTAATTCTTTACTCAGAGGATACTGAGGCACTGGAACAGGTTGTATAGAGAAGTTGTAGATGCCCCATCCCTTGAAATTTTTGAGACCAGTTTAGATGGGGCCTTGAGCAACCTGATGTAGTGAAAGGTGCCCCTGCTCATGGCAGAGGGATTGAAACTAGATGATTTTTAAGATCCCTTCCAACCCAAATTATTTGATGATTCTTTATAAGGTAAGGCTGCCTGAATGGGTGCTTGACTTTGGATGTAGAAGCAAGACAGACAACTGTATTAAAGATGGCACTACCTGCCTTACTTTTAAGCACTCATTTACAAGAGAATAATTTAAAAGTGACATGGATGCACCTGAGAATAGAATTCAAAAGATCTATTAGATAAACCAGGTAACAGTCATCTTCAAAGACAGCATCTGTGATGCACTGCTGGACTTCAGAGCTGGAAGCATGCACTTTTCTCTGGTTTGGTCTCTACAGCTCTCTAACAGTCCCTTCTGTTTTTGTCTGTGTCTCAAATCCCATTAATTTTACACTGTCCACACAAGGACCAAGAGGATGGATTAAGAGCATCTTACCCTCCTCCCTTAATGTCACTGTGCCAATGACTTAATAGTTAGAGTACTTTCCTGATTCAGCATCAGTCATGAGCCTTCTCAACTTTTGAAGCCTGCTTCCTAAATTTTCCAAACACTAGATTATTGTAGAAAAGAATACCTCTTTCTAATATATATTTGTTGCTCATATGTACATTCATTGACCAGCAAGATTTAATCTTGACTGTCAGAACAGTCTGCATTTCTCTGTCTGTTGTAGGATCCCTAACAGGTTGAGGTGACGTCATATTCCAATTAAGTGTTATTTTTAGAGGTATTAATTTCAAGTTACTGCATTTCCAAAGTGATGTTGTTCTCTCCCTGTCTAGCCTTGATCAACAAACAGTTGGGCTCATATGCATTGTTCTCGTCTTTGAGTTTGCACAAATCATAGTTTTTACAAATACAAGCTTCTATGGATCATAATTTTTACATTTTTGATATCTACTCTATCAGGATTGAGGACTATCATTTCCAATAAAATTTTTTTCTTAGTACTTAAGAAGGATATTCAAATAGAGGTTGACACATTTTGTTTACTGTCTGGGAAAAGGAAGACTCCATCTGTGTAAGCCAATGGACATCAGCCATTCTGCAATTACTCACTGATAGTCCATAAACCTGTAGAGCCTTATTGTGAACTACTGTCCTGATAAACTTATTACTTCATTAAACTCTTGAGAGAAAGGACTAGCAGGTTTTAATCTAAATGTGATCTGGAATGCATTCACTTCCAAGAAAACACATCAAATTCTGAAATTCAAGTGTCTAGAAGACCCTGCCTGTCTTCCAGTATTTCACACACATGCTATAAGGTAGATAAAGTTACAGAATGAATGTAGATTTATACCCCACAGTCAAGTATTGCAAAAACTATGAAAAGGCAGAAGGTATTATAAAAAATTATGTCCATTGAAGCCCAAAGTCATATAAAACAGGCATGATAGTGAAATCACAGCCACAGGAAAAACCTTTAAGTGTTACCATGACAGCGTATAGCAATCTTGGGATATCAAGTGTGAATTATCCATGTCACAAATAAGAGTTCAATCACAGTGCTTCAGTAAGCTATTAATTTGTATAATTACTATTCATATATTCTATATTCTTATAGAATTCACGCTCTTTTTTTAGGACAATATTTTCACATATGCAAATTCTCAATGAAACAGCTTTGAAAAGGGAGGAGTTGTTTCTCAAATATTGAATGTACCCTCAAAAAGCATTACTTTTGAAGTTACTTCAGAATAAAACAGTTAGTAAAACTCTAAAAGATAAATTTTCTTTTGCTATGATCAGTCACAAATGGCACCTTAGAAACAAAATAATTTTTGTTATTTACAATTTATTATTTAATTGCTATACTTTATTTATATTTGATTGTTTTAATTATTGTATATATTTCAAATCTTAATGGCTTTATTGATTTAATTTTATTAAAATTTGTATTTAGCTTTGTATTATTTATTATGCAGTCTCATTTTACAGCTCCTTCCCTTTTTTGCATTTTCTCTTTGAAGTAAAGTACTTCAGTTTTCAGATGTTAGATACTTTCTGGAGGTGTCAGTTTCTTTTCCAGTGCCAGAGTCTGGAAGATCAAGTTTGTAATGCTAATGTTCCCATTCAACAGCTAATGTTGTCTCATGAAATCCTGACCTTTTTGCCTCAGGACACTTTCCATAGGGCTGTTCTACTCTGTGTCTGTTTGCAAATGGCTGTGCCTAGTGATCAGTACTTTTAACAAGTAATTTAGGCTCCTCAGCCATTGGAAATTCAGCCTTTAGTACAATAAAGACTCTAGTAGGGTCTAATTTTAAAGAGTTTTTTTTGAGTTTAATTTTTTAAAATTAAAATTTCATCTCTTAATATCAAAAGAAGCTAGTATTGCATTCTATATGACCTAAAACAAGTTCTTGGCAAAGAATAGATTATGATAAAATTATTTTATTTTATTATTGTGTCTGTATTTGTTCCATGTGGAAGAGGCTGATAGATTATTATTTCATGACAGATCTTTTCCTATCTAGAGTTCTTGTGTGAATGCATACTATCTTTCTTCTCTGGTTGTGCTTTTAAATAGCAAAAGCTTTTGGCTAGCTATGGAAGACCTTGAATACTTGTTAAACATTTACAAACAGACCTCTCTGGAACTGTTTTAGAAAGGTCCCAGAAAATAGCAGTCCTAGGTATGCTCAATAAAACTCACATTCCTCACTGTGATGGCATGACAAATGATTCAGTACTAAGAAAGGGGCTAGTCAAGGCCATAAAACATCAAAAAGGTAGAAAGCACTGAGATGGACGAGTATGAATTACACTGATTCATGAATGCTAAGTTGCCCTTGGGCAGTGCTACCTCATGCAGCCAGCACTTATGCAGCTAATTAACTTTATGAAGGTAATTATTTTCAGAAGGATGAACTGTTCTTGAACAATTCCTCCAATACTGGATATGAAAGGCTTTTCTTCAGACCCTGACATAAATTCCTCATTTGCAATTTTTCAATTCTTCAACAAATAATTATTTATATAGTTGTACTGTAAAACATATACACATATGAGGTTTTTTTTGGGTTTTTTTTTTGTTTGTTTTTTTTAACTGGATGTGAGGTAAGAATTGTCATTCAATTCTGAGGTGTCTTAAAATTTAAATTAGGGATTTCAAACTTTCTCATAGCTTAGTTAAAGAACTTTGCGATAACAATATATGCACTGTATATAATAATAATTGAAATATCAGAAATAATAATAATAATAATAATAATAATAATAATAATAATAATAACAATAATAATAGTGTCACATTTTGAGTCATATTCCAGATTGATCTACCTTGCTAAGAAACTAACACCAAGTATCTGAAGAGTTAAGAAATAAAGATCAAAAATGTTCACATCCTTTTATAGCTAAGTAATTGAGGTGGTCACAGCAGCAATGATTCAGTGCCCTAATCAGAAGAATAAAGAGCCATATTCCAGTTTCCTCTCTTTTTCCATTCTTTTTTCATTTTTCTTTTGTCTTCTCTTCCCTTATTTTTTCAAACAACTTACAGCTATTTATTGCACAACGGAGCAGTCTTATCAGGGGGAAGAAAAGCATTGTGCCACAGAGGTTATTGTCTGGTGAGGATACTCAGTGGTACACGTCTGAAGGAATTTCTTTGAGTGGAGAGGACACTTGAGCCAGTGTTCCTGATATCCCTCTTGAGATATTGAGTGATCTAGCCAAAAAGTGATTATTCAAAAGGAAAATCCACAAATGCCAAAGGAATCTCAGAGATGTTTTTAAGGAGGCTACTCTGAGGAAATTTATCAGAAAAATCCATGGAAGTTATGGAAAATAATGCCTGACTTTTGATGACTTGTTGCTTTGGGACAAGCTATGTTCTGAGTGGTTCATTATTCTCAAATCTGGGTCACTTTTCTGTGTAAAGAGTTTTTAGCAAAGCTAAATATGGCAAATATGTATTGCAAAAAAATTCCTGGCATTACTGAGGCAGGAAGCCAAAGAGTCCATGAAAATGTTCTTCATAGAAAATATGGAGACATGAAACTGGTAATCTGCTATCAGCCACAACACCAGTTTTGAAGAGGCAAGTTTATTGGCATCTCACAGCATTTATCTTTTTATAACTCTTCTTCCATTGAAAAATTCATTCATCTTCTCCAATTAGAAATTAATGTTGAGAATTTCCTCAAAACCTCTCTTCTTCTCATTGATTATTAATTATTCTGTGAAATTTCAGGCAAGTAAGAACAGTCTTTCTGCATAATGTCATTAGTCAACACACCTCAGTTATATTTTTTTGCACAGTGTCTGAAGCTCTGGAATATTGTTGTATGGTGATTCATAAATTTACTTAGGCAGCTATAGTTGGAAGCAATCCATCCTCGGGTTCAGCATTGCAAGTAATAAAAGCTGAACAATTTTAATCCTTTCTATATAGGTAATGAAAGGTATAAATTTGTTATAAATGTAAAATATTTATAAGGCAGAAGAAAATTGGAAGCTCATCTAGTCACTCTGGCTAATAGATATAGTGTTTATGATTTTCAATGTACTGTGGAAACATCCTCATTCTTAGAAAGCTAACTACTGCTAAAGACTATTCTAGTAATAAAAATGGGCAGTAGTTTTCTGTATCCTGTCTTCAGCACACTGGTGCAGGAGAACTGGAAATGCACTAAGAACCATCACTAAGGAGAAGATGAAAAGAAAAAACTGCATAGCTACTTCAGCAGGGCTATCATTTTTAAGTCAGTGCACCCTTCACTAGAAATGCCTACTTCAAAATTTCCCATTAAACCTTTGTAAAGTGACTCATTTCCAACCCACAGAAACCAAAATTACTCGAGACTTTCCTAACTTTAACTAGAAGCAGCAGGGTAGCAGAGTGAAAAGGGAAATTTGGCAGGCAAATAATCTCTATATTTATGCTCAGTGAACCACTGTTCTGTATGGAAAGGATGTAAACTGAATATCTAGTCTGATCTTCACTCTCTGTCAACATATTTCTCTGCTAATTAGCTGTAGTATACTTCAGATATTAAACAGCAAATCCACTAAAATTCTGCATGTGGTTTCAGAGTACTTAAAGCCAAGTCATGAAAGATTTAACTGTACAGCACACTACATAGATTAATCTGCTTCCATATTTCTGTTTTTAGTAAACACAATATTTAATATAGGTTCATGTGAGTACGTGAAAATAAAAAACGCAAGAAAAGTAATTGTCCATGCTTGACAACAAAGTGAAAAGAACAGCCAGCTAATGAGGCTCTACATTTTTAGTGAAATGATGAAGAGATGCCCCATCAGTATATTTCTGCTCAAGGTTTTTTTCCCCCTTATCTCATTCAGGCACCTAGGACCAGATGAAAAATTGCATAAGAAAATTCTTGTCTCAAGTTTCAGACAGTCCTACTCACATCTGAATTTAAATAGTCTGATTGAACACTGTTTGTCCATTTTTTACAAAACTGCTGAGATTTCCCAACTCCATTTAGAATTTTTCTGTGTGTCCTGTGCTAATGAGCTGATCTCCTTAACATATAAGCCTGAGAGTGCTCATGTGAGCCCCAAAACTAATGTTTTCAACCTTGTGAATGATAGACATCCTGTGCAAAGCAGAGAATGGTTATTAACTGAGAGAATGAAAGAAGAAAAATCACTGTAAGACATTTTTTACACAGTCTATTAATACATAGCTGTTTCTAATTTATTTTTAATTGAAATGTTAAAAAAAATGTTATCTTACCCTTGTTTCTTGTCTAATATTTATCTGCATGTTGAATGCTCTAACCACCATAGTACTGGCTGTGTATTTACAAAGCACACACAAAGTCTAACTGAAAAAAGTCACAGTGTAAGGAGAATAAACAGGAAAAGAAGGAAGTCACTCTTAAGGGGGGACAGTAGTAAAGTCTTTTTTACTAGGATCTCAAGAGAAGAGATCTTCCAGTCTTTCTGACTGTAGAATAACACTTCAGAGTGTCTTGAGCAACACAGATAAAAGAAAGACACATTCAGTGCTTTGATTTACTCAGGGGTATCACTAGCTGAAAATGCTGAAGTATCACAGATCTCCATTTTCAAGTGGATTGACACAAGAAATGTGCATTTCAGAAACTGGCTGTTGTCTATGCTAGAAGAATGCTTAATTTCACAGGGTAGGGGTGCAGCTATCTCTCTTCCAAAATGTCAGCAGGACAACAGGATCCTTTTTGGTAGATTTTCATCCCTGTCTCTAGGGATGTTGTTGTTTAACTCTATCCAAAAATGTGTAATTAACAAGAAAGTTATTTTGGCAATATTCCTTTGTATATTAAAAATGAAAATGCTGAATTTTATTAAACAAATTACAGTGTCCTCTTTGTAGTAATAGCTTAAATAAAGTATTGTGACTGGACCCTTTTTTTTCAACAGTGAATCTTAGGTCCTCTGAAAAAGGGAAAAACTGGGCTAAACAATGACATAAAACTCTATGTAAAGGAATACACAATTATATTTTACTTAAAGATTATGAAATCCTTTGTGGTAACAATATGTTACTGTCTACCTTTCTTGGTAAAATTTCATACCTACTAGTTTACAAAGGGTTTTCTCTTGTGGGATTTCCTCAATAGAAAGCTAGTCTGATATTATCCCCAGCAGTAGTTCCCTGAAGAAATAAGTGTGCAGGGAAGGTGGTAAATCAGTCCAAGTTCTCACAATGTTACCTTCCTGCATAATTCTAGAGGATTTAAAAATGGCTCGGGTTTTACAGCCATAGATATTTCAGGACAGGGAGGAAATATTCAGAATTGCCTCAGGGAATTATCCTTACTTGTAAGAGAACATAGAAGCCTTTACTGAAGTGAGGTGGATTTCTGATGGCTAAATCCAAGCACTCTATCCTAACACCTCTCTGCTCAACAAAGTGTTGTTTTCCTTTTTCTGCTTTAGCTCAGAAATTAGACTGCTCATACAGGACACAGCAGATCTCAGTCACAAAGGCCTAATGGAAATCTGCCCTAGACTTCAGTCCCAAAAAGGGGTTTGCTCTTCCTTCCCAGTCACTCCTGGGACCCCCATCCCTAGCCATACCCCCAGGGCCCCTACCAGCCTGGGGCCATCAGCCTCAGTGATGCTGTAGGAATGCTGGGTGCTGCTCCACCCCCTGAACAGGGCTCTGTAAGTAGCTCTTCTCCTGCAGGGATCCTGGGACATGCATCATAGCTTGCTCTGCCCTACCCACAACCCCCTCCCTGGGGCAGACCTTGGATGCACTTTGCAGGCTGATCTCCAGCCTGATCAGGACCAGCCTTGCCCTCTGTGTCCAGACCTTGTGGAACTACACTTATTGCTGAGGGCATGGCCAGCTTCACCTCACTGTGCCTTGACAGAATGAAACCTAAATGTTATTCTATGGCTTGTGCCCCCCAAGAGCCATGCACTGGGTTTCTTTCTTTGTGTAGATTTGTCAATCTGCAGCCCCAACTACTGAAACTGTACCTCTGCAATATGAACTTAAGTTTCATCAGACCAGAAGGAGAAGAGATATCTCTGGTGAGGAGATATCTGAGCTCCAACCTTTGCTCTAAAGATCGTTTTTGTGTTTCATAAGAAATAGTCCTGAATAAAATGGATTAACTGTCTTTTAGGTATATCTTGATATTGGCAATTTCCTCCATTTCACAGGGAATGTTTGAGAAACATTTCGCTTTTTTTTCCCCTTGTCCTTTGTCTTTCCTCTATCCCAGATAATCTTTTCTGTATAGAATCAACAAGATGAGAGACACTCCCTGCTGCTGTAAATAAACTATCTTGTTGATTACTGCATTTGCCAAGGAGATAAGAGATGAGAGTTTGTATTCCCTGAGACAGAAACTGGCACTGACCCTAGGTCTCTCCTGTTCTGGGGAGACAACTTAGCCAGTGAGGTATTTTATAAAAAGAAGAAAGCAGTATGGCATCACCACTGACAGAACTTTAAAGAAGGTCATCCTGTTTTGTTTCTGTGAAGCAATTAGTTCTAAAACTAAGAAAGACTGTGGATTTATTTTGCACCTGATTGACACTACAGTCTATGAAAATGCCATCTCTGAAATTTTCCTTTGATTGGGAAATAATGCTCCAATATTAGAGCATACTAAAAAATAAAAATAATTAGAAAAAGGAAAAAAAAAGGAGTAGAGTTTAAGCTAAAATCTTTCCCCTCAATCATAACAATTTTAGAGCCTCTAGTCTTTTACAATCCAGTTTTTTAAAAGGTAAGAGAAGTTGGGAGGAATGGTTGGCACAGCATGGTTGGCAAGGCACAGACTAAATATGTATTAGTAAATAAAAAAATGCCAGGAATTATTCTGTGGCCCTGAGGGTAAATGGAAGGGTACGGTTCACATTCATATATTTTTTCCTCTCTTTCTTACCAGAATGGGTTAAGCTTGTTCATACTTCCTTGTTAACACAGTTCTTGATTTGTGATACATCGTTTGAACTTGTGCCCGGGCTTTGGCTGGGAAACTTTACACAAGTTCTCTTGAGTAAAATTTTTGCTAAGTTCTATTGCAACAGATATAGTCATTGACCAGTGTGGAGCCCTTGCTCAATTTCAGAACTAGCCATTGAGAATACACTTTAACAATACAATCTGTAAGAAATAAGGTTAAAATAATAAATGTAATAATTAAAGAGACTTTAAATCTGGCAAAGTCTGCTTCTTAGGGAGACATATGGAATCATATTGTAACGAAGCTCCTGATTTTACTGAGTAACACACAATTTCACCTATCAGAAGTGGGGTTTATCATCTTATTCTTTATATTTCTCTGTCTAAGAGTTCTACAATGTTTTTCCCACTCAAAACAACGTTAAGAGAAAAAAAATATATAGTTTGTATGTAGATTCAAAAACCTCTTATTATCTTAATTTAAGCTTTAACAGCCTAACAAAAATATAGCAGACACTACTGCTTTTAATCCAAAGTTTCTTAAAACTTTCATTTCAGGATATTTACAATTCTTGTACAAAAACCTGCCTGCCCTTTGTGCCCACACTTTTACTATTCCTCTGGGTGGTAAGGATGATGGGATCATTCTTCAAGAAAAATGCGAAGAATGACTGAGAAGGGGGTTCAGGGATGAGCCACCATGTTCCCTTGTTCTTTACCACAAGCTCCCTGGCATTGATGGTGGAGATTTCTTCCACCTGTTCAGTCTGTTTGGAGTTATTTTCATGTGTTCTTAAAAAGACTTATTGACCTTTCTTTCCTTTTTAGCCCATATGTTCATTATGCAGCAATTCCTTACTTTTCTTAGACCTATATCATGTATAGTTAGACCATTACAGAATCAGCATTAAGCTACATCAAAATAAGCCACTGCAGAAAAAGTGTAAAACTACAGGAAAAAGCCCTCCTGAGCTTTGCCTTACACTTCCATGCTCTGAAGTCACAGGTGAAACCAACCCACAGCTGCACATGACAATTATCAGTACATCCCAAGGCTGAGGTTAAATCATTGTGAAGCCTGCAGCCCATGGCTAAGAACATTAAATTGACTGAGAGAAGTGGCCTTTCACTTAGCCAATTCACTTGGATTATTAATTTTTTTTTAACTCCTTACTCACTACAAATAGTGAGAAGGAGTGTAACTCAGAATTGCTACCAGCAGAAATTCAGGGACTAAATGTTGGGTATACAACACTCATGTCCAATTTTGTGTCTGGCTGTCAGGGGCTTTAAAAGTTTACAATTTTAGTCACACCTATAAGTACATCATTTATACATGGAAGAATATACAGCTGATGTCACACTGGATATTGTTTGGGTTTTTTCCTGTTGTTTGAGTGTTTTTTGGATTTTTTTTTATTTGATTTTTTTCCATCACAAGGCACAGTACTAAATGAAAAAAAATAGCAAAAAAACCCCAATACACAGGGGTAAGATTCTGTGTCAGATATCATTGAAATTATTAGTCCTGATTCTGTATCAAATTTAAGAAAGTCACACTAACTTCAATGGAACTCCTTGCTGAGAAATGAAAAATCATAGGAGAATTTGTTTTATGAAAAAATTATTATGTATTCAGTGTTCCACGATGCAAATGAAATTTGCAGATAATTAATTATAATTTATTAGCATCCTTGATCAATATTTATGCTGTCTATATTTGACTGCCTTTCCCCTTAATATTGCATTGAGTATTGACTGTGTACAGATTATATAGTTTAGTCCAACAGTTTCAAAATATTTTAGCTATAACAAACTGTGAGACAAAATAACGAAGCTGATAAATAATAGTCTCATATGTCCACATTCACCTATTGCCTATTTTTAAATAACAGCATTAGTGCTGTGGCTTCAGAGAACCAACTCATTGTCCATTACTGCTTTGTTTGCAGCTGCTAAATAGTTTTTTGGTGTTTTTAAACAAAAACTCAATAATTTCAGTATTATCAGCATTATCTTTCAGTATATGTGATGAATGCTTTCTTCACAGAAACAGTAAGTACTCAAGAGTGGGGTAGAAATCAGTTTTGTGTTTGTAATGCAATTCTATAATACAGCCTCTTTACTAGAATGTGATATTTACTAAATATTCCAAAAAGCCCACCTAAAAATCCCATGTATTTTGTCATTTAGATTTTTTTTTAAGGTTCATCAAAGTTTGAGATTTGAGCACCATATGGTATAAAAAAATCTTTAATGATTTCCACTGTTCTAATAATTGGCTGCAGAATCAAATCACTCAATATTAGCAACAAACTACATACCATATCCCCACCCCTGGTGTTGATCTCTAAGGCCTTGCATCAAAACTTCATGAAAACTCTTTCATATTAAAAACTGGAGCTGTGTAATTTCCAAATACTTCAGCAATTCTCTTTACAGTAAAATAAGGCAGAATTTTTACAAGAGAACAGATGATATTGTTGCAAAAGGGAGTATTCAGACAGTCCAAGTGAAAACAGAGGATTGAATGCTAGAAAGAGTATCCTGGCTGAAGAGTTGAAAACATACTATCTAATCTTTCATTAAAATGTAATGACAAGCAAGAACCAATTCCTCTAATTTTTTTGTAGTAATAATAAACAATAGTCTGCCTACATTGAAAAAATTGAAACTTATATTTTTTTCTCATTTATTCAAATAACTGAAAGGTACAGCTATGTGGATGGCTGCTATCCCTTTTTAAATATGTGAACTTGACCTCAATATTTGGAGTCTTCTTAGGACAATTGTAAAGAAAATAAGGAAAGACTGAAAATACATGTTTCCTCATTTCCAATAAATTCCCAATCCCCACATTTTTAACAGCCATACTTTTATAGCATCACAGATTTTCTTCTTATCTGAACTTTTCATGTAAATGTGATCCCTTTCATATACACTGTCTGAGATAAAAACATGAAAAATTCAAAATAGATTATTTAATCAAAGTTCTTAATTCTAGCAGAGATTAAGTGTAAAAAGTGTGATTCCTGGTTAAAAATGTGCAGATGATGAGTTTAATCAATGCTCATAGGTGAAAGCAATATACCAGTGGAGAGTAAAAATTCTGTAGAACAGTAGCAACAGAAGGTGGCTCAGTGGTTGCATTTGCACAGGTGGCTTTAAAATATGTTCTGTGTCAACTATCTAAAACCTCAACCTGCTTTCATTGAAGCTGATGGCAAAATTCCCATTGAATTCAGTGGGGGCAAGAACAAAGTTCTTATTATGCCTTCAGAGAAATTAATCTCCTCTTCTGTTCTCATGTAGTATACATATGCAGCCTATAGTTAGAAAATGTCATATAATTAGTGTTTAAGAAAAACTCTTGCAAGAAAATAGTGCAAGAAAAACACTTGCAAAAGTAGACACTAACTGAACATCTGATAAATGTAAAAATATTGATAGTCCTTGTTTTTTTTTGAGCTTTTATGTTTTACAAACTGCTATTGACTATATGAGTCATATGAGTTTAGTTCCAATTGTTAACATTATGCAAATCTATTCTATGTTGAGTAATGCAACAAATTTTATTTGGGATTTCTAAGTCTGTTAAAAGAGAATACACACTATTAGACATAATTAGAGAAGCAGAATAAATTAGAAATTGTAAATTGAAAATTAAGATTGTATAAATATTTTCAGAGCTCAGTCCTAACTCTTGGTTTGTCCAATCACACCAGTAAATAAAACCTTTTTAGCAACAAGTACCAAAATATATCATATCTGTAGCTACCTATGTGTTATTTTTCTGAAGTATAAGCCAAGGGGATTTGGCATCATTCCATTGCTTTACTGTAAGTTTTATTAATTATTTTTCTGTCATTTCACTAAGCATTCAGATAGTTGCTGTTGTACAATTTGTGTGCTCTGCCATTTCAGTTATTGTGGTTGATACCAAAGGGACTATCCTTCCTTTATAAATAATTTTTATAAAGTATGTAGATTTACTAATGTATGCTTTTATGGTTTTTGTTGTTAAACACTGCCAAGAGCAATGAGACTTAAGCTATAAGTGAGTTGTAAGAAGAGAAATGAGACTTAAGCTATAAGTGAGTTGTAAGTATGAGTTCTTTAGTCATAACTGTACTGCAGCAGGGTTTCAGGTCTCTGCACACCAGTACATATAAATAATGAATTCCTTGGGTTGTCCAGGAACATTGCAGTCAGTCACCTGCATAAATTAATTAATGGACAGGCTTGAGACAATGGATCAACTTGAAACCAGGTGACTGTTCAACTCTTCACAACAACATATTTGACTAATAGTTACAGAAGCCCTTCAGATGGAAGCTTTGAACAGTTTGGCACCTCCTTCTCTGTCTAGTTCAGCTTGGATGCCTGTGTTGATTAACATTCTGTGTGGAGTCTTCAAAGGACTCACCCAGGTCATTCCAGCAACAGACATGATTGAATTGTGTCTAGGTGAGATACTTGTAGACAACAGACACTCTTCCTGCAGAAATAGTTGCATAGGACAGTTTTTCTTTGTAGAAGTGTAGGAGATCTTTTGTGTGCATTTTAAATGTACCAACAGTGATGAATTGTGATAGTTAGTCACAGAAGATGACTGGAGATCTGATTCTCTGTGCAAGTACTACATCACAACAAGATTACAATAAATTGAGTTTTTTTCTTTCTTTTTATCCAGCAATGAGTATCAGAGTGCAACACTATTAATGAGTTAGTAACATAAGTAACCAGCACCTAATGACACTAAGATTCTTGAAATATTCTTCTTGGCCTGAATCTGCAGAAAACAGTTTTCCTGCTTTTCTCCAGGTGCTATGCTATACCTATCTGTTTCATGTTTCCTCGGTTTTTAATCTGTCCCAAAGAGCATTTATTTAAGCAACAGTACAGAGTTCCTAATGCTCTTTTTGCAGATCTGAATTGTTCTCTAGCTTCCATTGACTGTAGTGTCTACATGCAGAGATCAACATTTAAATATATTGACTCTCACTTCTCATGTCCAGTCAGTTGAATTGCTCTTCTACATTCCACATACACTTGCTTTGGTATCCTTTGACTAGAGCAGGAGCTTATACACCTACATTTAGACACCTCAGTATCTTGACTCCCATCCTTGGATGTGTAGTATCCGAATATGCGTGGAGTGCAGTGTTTGACACCTGCTGGGTATTCAACAAAATAGTGGGAAAGAAAATTATGTTGGGAACCAGCTATTGAAAACTGAAATGAAATAGGTACTAAAAAATGTCTTACACTTTTAACACTAAAGGCAGCTATCTATTTAAAGACCTTCTTCTGGCAGGTCTTTAATGGGAATCAAACATCTTTCTTGAAGAAAACAAATTGTCTTCAACTGCCTTCCTTAGAACAGTTGTGTTTTTTCTTCCTTCATATTTTCTGACAAATCTAAGTTAATTAAGAATATAAAACTTTTTATTATTGCTATTTTGATGAGGATACAGATGAGGATACAGATTTTTCTTATCAATTAAACAAAAGGGAAAATAGTACTGTCAATCTGGATAATGATTCTGCATATTGATCAAACATATTTCTTATTAGATCTTTTAGACAGAATACTGCAGTTTAATATCTAATGATTATTCTTATGTCAATCTTAGCAACGATAATTACAGTGTGATTAACACTGTGATTGAGATCTGTGTCTATTTCTTTTCTTCAGATGTTTTTGCCAAGTTATCTCTCTGGCTGAAGTGCTGGTACAAATTGCTGGTACAGATTTATCACATCTTTAAAATCTTGTACTTAATGATTAAATGCCAGAATTTTTATACAGCAGAAAGTAACGTGAACAAGAATATTCTGACTGTGGGTGACATTTTTAAAGGTTTTTATTTTCTTTGGACATGTCCAATCTTCCACGTCTATTATCCTGAACTTTTAATCATACCCATGTATTGTGTCTTAACGATTCCTAGGTATACTCAAGGTCCATGAGCAGATTTTTCAGCATACTTTGGGGAACACTGAATTCATTGCAATTCAATCTGTGAATGGAAGTTCCTGAAAAATACATGCTGGACGAGTGTATTCTGTTATCAGTTCTTTTCAATGATAAGGTCGGAAATGTTCTTCAGTTCATTAAAACAGGACATTTGTAAACTTCCTAGGCTGATGCAGCCTAGTACAGAACACTCTTTGCATCCATCAAACTTGAGACAGCTAAGAGTTCAGTATTGCCAAGCTTTGGCCTGAAAAAAGAAAAAAACTTTAAATGCCTCCCCTTGGTCATCAGCATGCCTGTCCAGAATGATTTGAATGAGAAAAGGGTAGCATTTGGCACCTGCTCACTGCCTGCCTAGACCTAGAACCTATACAAAGCAAAATCCATCACGGGAGAATTTCTGCATCATTTTAAAATTATGAGGACATTGTGTCTATCACATTTCAAAATAATCTAGTTGGAGATGAAGGAAGAAAGTGGTGTGAATCACCTATTTGTCCTGTGGCTGCTTTATTGTGGTGTAGAAAATAATCAAGATCCAGGGTATATGAAGGAAAAAAAAAATGAGGGCACATAAACAACTTCCTTGTGATGGGTTCTAGGTTCTTGACTCTACTTCAGGAACGTTTACGTGTTCCATAAATTAAAGACACTGTTTTGATTTACTAAAATGTAATTCCATAAGAAAAGCAGAATTGTAAAAGAAGAGGACAACAAAGATTACTTATGAGACTTCCTTTTGTTTTCAACTACTTTTAAAGTCTTTAGACATCTTTACATTTCTTTCAAATAATTTTTGTGAACTTTCTTTTAAATATACAATGAAACTTCTAGCGGATGATGTGTGAAGAATATTTTTTTTCTTTTTTCTAGATTAAAAAAGCTTGAGAAAGGAAGGGGAGGATAATTTTTCTTTCACTTTTGCTGTAAAATAGCCATAGAGTATCTTCTTCAAATATTTACTGATCTGTTCTGCCTTGCATTTCCCACTTTCTACTAAAGGGTATATTGATAGTCTGCTACAGTCTTCTGATTTTAATACCACTTGTAACACTGTGAACTCAAGACAAGATTCCAGCAGGAGACCTTCTGGAATCTTCTCTTGGACATTACATTTTACTACTTCATGTCCTTGGGCAATTGCCTTAATCAATGCAGCCGCAAATTTTCTCCCGTTGCATGTCTTCTTACGACTTGAAGTTTTACCAGGTAGGTAGGGACAAACCTTGTAGCTGCTCAGTGTGAAGAAGGAAGGATTAATGGGAACTGGCCATTAATCACTGGTCTAACTCAGGGAAGAGCAAAAGAGAGCTCTGGATGCACAAATCAACCAAACCAGCCATGGCCTAAGGAGGATCAGCTGAGCTCGTCCAGGGTGTGCAGGGGCAGCTGCCCCCAAAGAGGATTCAGCCAGCAGACAGATATCCCTAGAATATCACTATCCCTAGAATTTTTTTCATGTCAAACCAAAGCTGTTGGCCACTGCTTTTAGGGGGATGACTGAATTTCCAAGGAGTTCTTACCTTTTGACAAGGTATGCTATAAATATGAGTGATGTGGATGCATTTTCTCAGTGAACTCCATGCATTTTAACCCTCTAATTTAATAAACACTGTGGTAAAAATAATAAATTAGAGATGGTTTGTAACAAATTATTTATTACTCCTTTGGGTAACAGGGGCACATTGGAATAGTTGTGGTCTCCTACCATGTATGCATGTAGTACCCTGCTCATCATGCTGGAAGCCTCTAATCACTAATGTTTTACAATTAACGACCAGGATTAAAGCAAGAAATCAATCCAGACAAAAATAATTTATCCTTTTCTTAAATCTGAACTTAATGGATCTTAACCCACTCTCATATACAATAACATCACTGGGTAGAGGTAAAGGACCTGAATCTGATCACACTGTCACTTTAGGAAGACATTATGTTCTGAAAGTGAAAAATCCCAAACCGTTCCTCTCCTTCAGAGCTTGAAATACATTCTCTGAAATGAGAGGCAACAATGTCTGTTAGATACATCCAGCTATTCATTAATGTTTCTGGAATCATAGATTAGAAAAAGATACTTTTCAGCATGGTAAATAATGCAAAATAATAACAATAACAAAAATGTTTAGAATATACCTCCCCCATTATTCTTGGGGCTGTAGTTACTTCTACACCCGAAGAAGTTTTCTAAAACATTGCAAATGGATTCAGATACCAAATTCATGGGGTCAAGGAAGGCAAAAAGCAAAATGGTATCTTGGCTTCAGACTAAGGCTTTGGGAATTCAAATGAGTGAAATGGACCAGACTTAGAAGCAGTTATTCACTTTATGTTGTGAAGATAATGACAAAAGCAGAAGTAATGCAGGGAGCTTTTCCCACAATTCTCTACCAAATTAAAAAGGTATACAACTCCCTCTGTTAGCTGATTTCATTAGGGTGCCTTTAAATTAGAACAAAGTTCATTTTGTTAGCCTTTAACAGACTCTCTTAGGACAGTTTGGTTTTGACTCGCAACAATGTATGATCTCTCTTGCCAGGGCATTCAATTTCTTCTTAAATTAATTCAAATCCTCCCTTGTAATTTAAAATTTTTATTTGTCATTGTCAAAGAAACATCAATTATTTCTGGCTCTGCCCTCAATTTGGCTGCAAGAATCAGTCTCTTGGTACTGTTTAAAAACTTGTTAGGAATTTCAGGAAGGGATACTGAGCAATCTAATGATAATTATTTTTGTCATTGTTAGCTTGAGTAATCATGCAGCCTTTGTAAAGGAGCCTGATAATGGTCCTATATTCTACAGGAATATGAGTTGTATAGACTGAAAACATAAAATGTGACTTGGTTAGGAGTTTCTAAATAAATATGGGATATGAATTAATATAAGTGGAAACTCTGCTTTGTAGGCAGGAAAGTTAATTTTCATGTCTTTGTTTTGTAGTTCATGAACATCAGAAACTCATTTATTTTCTTTCATTATTTTTTGCCTATATTGAATTTTCACAATAATTTTCTTTCTTTATCAGAAGTTCTAATGTCATAGTTCCATAACTATTTAGCAAGAAGTCTGATGATGGTAATACTCACTCTTATGTCCTCTTCAAACTCCATATTGAGGAGAACACACAGTCCTTTCAGATGTGTCACTCTTTCTGTCAGTAGCTTTTTTAGAATGTGGATATGACCATATGTGCTGACTTAATGAATTATGAGCAGTACAATTATATGCCTGCAGAGAAGACAAGGACTGCAGGATGCAAGATGCCTTCAGGATAAGGTTTGCCTTCATTAAAAAATCTCAGACATATAACCAAATACAAACTATGGATTCATTTTTAGTGATACCCGTAGAAAAGAAAAGTTCAATGAGTTCATTCTTTCTCTAGAGAAACTATTTTTAATAAAAAACAGTTGAAGCTAATGTATTCCTTTCCCACAGGGGCCCACAGTCTGTCAGCAAATGCATTTTTCCCATGAACCCCACAAGTTTTCAGTGTTACAGGACACAGTCTCTGTGGTAAACAAGGTCACTTGTTCTTACTAAACAGAATTTCAAGCCTCAAGGATACTCATTTAACTAATGAATTTATGAATTAATAATGTCTTTATTTCCTCTTTGTTAAAGAAAATATTTAGATGGAAATGAGAAGAAGGTCATAAAACAGTTGCTGAAATTCTCTGTGTGTCATCAGATGCAGATTGATTTAGCACTGCCCAAAATTTCTCACAAGGTTTTGTTTTAACCAGGGGAAGCCCAAAACTTACCCTGAGAATTCAGCATCTATCCAGGCCAAAAACTTGAAAAGTCATACTCTTGTGGCACTGTTACATAAGAAGAAACAGCATCTAAATCTTTTTGTTGAGAGGATTAAGCCTCAATCTCATCTTAGTTTTATATTACAGTACTCTTCTTCCAGTATGCTTGGAAGGTAACCACATAAGAGTTTGCTCTTGATTTTTCACTTTTGTCCTTTATTTTTGTAATTAGACAGAGGAAATATTTGCTCCTCAAGTGTCTATATAAAAAATCAGGGGAGAAAAAAGAAACTTCATAATAGGAATGAGTGACAAGAGTGGGGGGCAGGAGTTCACAGTCTCTGGGACTGGCCACCTTGCTCTGGATTTGGCACAAATCCAAAACAATTTACATTCTCTGTGCATATCTTCCCTTTATGAAGAAGTGCTGCTAACTCAGCAGGGTGCTCCTCTTCAATCAGTGCTGAGCTGACTGGGACTATGGTTTAGGCACACTGATAATTGTCTGTCTGGAAAGAAGCTAAAGCAAGTACTGCAATTTTTGTTTGAACACTTAAATGCTTGAGAACAATCAAGTGTTTTACCCCAAAATTCACCCTTTCAGAATTTGGAGGCAGATTTTTCTCCAAGATGAACTGCAGTCAGAAAATGAACTTGTTAGAAACCTTTGTGCAAGGATGAAGCTATTTATCTAAAAGTTAATTCTTCATTCATGCACCTCAGATAGAGTTAGAAGGGAAAGAGCTACTATTAGTATTCAGAAAATAAACAGTGTGGGCTAGGAGTGTATATAAGGTATTTAAGAGACAAAAAAAAAAGAAACTTGACAGACAGGTTGAAGGCAAGGACATCTCCAATAATACATCAGGAATATTTTCTGAGAGCAACAAAAACCTTGGCAGTTATTAATGTAGCCCTGTAGTCCAGGAAATGTAGTATTGCCATCACTTTTAACAGGTCATAGGATCAGAGATGAGGCTTGCCAGGCTTTATCTAAAGTTCCTCTGGCCTACAAGGGATTTTGTTTCAACTTCTTTAGCTATAAAGACCAATTTTTAATGACCAGGTCTGATCAGTTTTATTTTTCATTATATAATTTTGAGGTGAAACCATGTGCTTATATCTTTAGAAGAAAATTGCTCTGCATAAAATGATATATTCAGCATAGAATGTAATACTTGTAACTCTAGAATAAAGATGTAGTGCAGAATGCAAGCATGGTATTTCATCAAAGGCCTTGAAAGTGAGGATCCAGAATGAAGTGCTGAGGAGTAAATCTTAAAGAGGATAGCTGAGACACATAGATGACACTAGAAACTACTGAGATGTAAGAACCAGATGAAAAAATTGAGACAGAGGATGATGTAAAATTGATTTTGAGAATGAAGAACAAGCATCTGACTTAATTAAGACAGGCTATATCTAGCAAATATAGATATGTGGAGATTGGTCCACACCTCCAAACATGGAGGTGTGAACCAATAAATGAGAAACAGTGAGTATGAGAGAAAAAGTTTTCAACCAGCTCTAATGTATAAAAATACCCTGTATTAAAAAGAAAGGAAGAAACTGTCAACATCATGATCTTCCCTATGAGAGGCTTAGGAAATGGTCAGCTTGCTGTTAGCCTTTCTCCACATGTCCAGGGTGAAACCACCCAGAAACACTAAAAGTGTGACTGTAAAAGTAGAAAAATGAGTATATGTTAATAATAGTGTGTATAAAAATTGTATTACTGGTGATATTTTCCACAATACTGTATTTTTTTCAGTAATTGCAAAACCTGGACTTAGACTGTTAAGATTTCAATGTCGCTAAAAATGTATATGACTTAGCTTTACATATTAAATGTATTTCCTTTCTGTTTCAAAAGAGTGTTTGAGTAAATGCTAGTACCTGGCACTAATTTTTGAACTTAAAATAAATTAAATACTCGATACATTAGTAAGATCTCTGGTTTTCTAAAGTTACTAATGTAAATGGTTAAAACCAAAGGTTTCTAGAGTATTACAGACAATGTTATTTATCAGCATATGCTATGTTTTTCAAGGGAAACTACAGGACAATGGAAATACATCATATTATGAGATGTTTCAGAATGCCTAAAAAATGTATTATCTGTTCTGTTCAATTAATTCCACAAGATTGAACATTTAATTACCCTGTTTTGAGCAGTTGCATAGTATAATAGTAATTTGGAACCCATTATCCTCAACATTAGCTCTAGTTCACTGTTACTTCTCCATTTTCTCTCAAAAACACAGCAGGTAATTTGGTGCAATACCATGAGCAAGATACACAGTCTTGACAAAAGCATATGAAGAGCCAAATACTAGGAGGAACAGAGCTAAAAAATAACAGTGAAAATCACTGTAGAAATATACACCTGCTTGCAAGCAAGTAAACTCTTCATAGGCTGCAGTTTTAAAACACGATACACAGTCCAGCATGATGTTTTTCAGGATTACTTTCAAAGATTGAAAGGAAATAGATTTATGCAGATGGAAAGACTAAGTTTTGGCTGTATCTGAAATTCTCTTTGCTTCAATATTTCACCATGTATCTCTGTTGTTTTTCTCAGATGACAAACTTCAGGTCAAAAATAGTCCTGAGGTCTGCAGTGTTCTGATGCATTCACATTAGATGTCCATGGAGCTGGGCTATGGCTGCTGTCCACCACAAGATTTTTCTGGAAACCTCATATTGTTAAGTCCCAAAACAATCTTTAGAGGCAACTGGAGGACTACCACCCATCTGAACAATGTGTATTATGTGATGACTACTTAGAAGCATCCTATTATGTCAATCTTTGCTAGTAACATCTTATTATTTATCTTGATTAACATTTTCCTATATTTAGATTTCCTGCTGTTCTCTCTTTCTCACAGCTTTCTATGATAAGGAACATAATTTGATATAAATTGAAGTAATTAAAATATGATTGACCGAAGCAACAAACTACTCGGGGAAATATTTGTTGCTTAAGAAGTGGTTACATTTTGCTGAGGGGCTAATATCTATTTCTTAGGTTTATATCTTATTTCTAAAGTCTGTATCTTTAATTAATCTGTTTATGTGAAATTTTCTTAAAATTAAGAGTCTCTCATAATAGTTCCAATCATCATATGCATTTTCATTTTAACACAGATTTAAGATCCCAAATAGGTTAACTGGCTTAGACAAAATGCCTGTAGTTTTCCTGCCAACCACAATAAGGTGGACAGCCCTCAAGGTAGGAAAGAAGTGAAGAATGCTGTGACTAATGCAATTTAATAGATTTAGATCTGACCTCAGCCTTTGTTTTCTCTGTCATTTTGTCTTCTCCTGAGTCTTCATGTCAGAGATGCTGCTCCCTGTTACATCTGTCACAGTGGGATCCTTGGCCCTTCATAGTGGCTGTCACTGAAAGGACATGCTATCGAAAGTGTTGAGGGAGATTTAATCTCTCTGTTGCACAGCTCAGTGATTTAGTAGGTTCAGCAGTGTGACACACTGAATCAGGTCTGCCACTGATGTTAGGAGTCTCTGACTACTTGGTGATTATGTGTGGTTTTGTTGGACAGGTTATGCTACATAAAAGGAAAATGTGGGTAGTCAAGTAGAGTAGAACCACTTACAGAGAAGTGTCATGAAAATTCCAAATGGCCTTCATGCATTTCAGTAAACATTTTCCTCAAGCTGTGTACAGTGATTCCTTGAGAAAAACTTGCTTTCAGAAGCTAAAAGCTTTTTTTAGGGTCTAGATACATCAAATAATGTGTCTAGGTAGCGTTGAATAATGGGGATGATTGCCTTCTCATTTTGGACAGAAGCATAAATAGAAAATAAAAGCATGACACCTGTTGCTGCAGGTTCTCTCACAGAAAGTAAAAATCAATTAGGCTAATTATTTTGTAGATGCTTGACCTCATAGTACAAGTTATGCAGTAATAGCACTTGGAAACAAAACAACTTGTTTTTTTTGACCATGGGACCCTCATCAAGAACTGAAGACTTCTAAGCAGGGCAAAAGCATCCTTGCCAGCTGGTTTACAAATTCTTATTTAGTCACCAAAAATAATAAAGCCTAAACCCCCTCACCTCTCTCTCCTATTCTAATTCCAAATCAGAATAGTAAATTTACATTTTTGTTGCCAAACTGACTTGAGTCAGATGGAGAAATTTCTTGTAGATCAGAGAGAGATGTCTCTACAGTCATGCGATCCTTCTCGCAGAGTGAGAGAAGTGAATGGGTCAAGATAAAGACGGGGAGATCATTCAACAATTATCATCATGGCAAAAAAAAAACAAAAACAAAAACAAAAACAAAAAAACCCACAAACATGAATAGGGACTAAGGGAAAATTACATTTCTGCCAATTAAAATAGATTTGGATAGTGACAAAAACTAAAACACCTACAGGCACTCACACACACACACACACACACGCACACACATTCCCAGTCTCAACTTTACTGCTTTCTCATCTCTTTTACCTCTTCCTTGTCCCTGAGCTGTGCAAGTCTGATGGGGAAAGAGGGGTTATGGTCAGACCATAACTATTTTGAAAGGGTATTTTGCCTTTCCTTAATTGTTTTCCCGGAGCACTTCCATCCTGGCTGAGGGGCCCAGCCACGTCCTGCAGCAAGTGGGCTGGAACCCTCTGGATCCAGCTGTGTCCAGCCCAGAGCCATCCCTGCCCCTCCTCACAGAGGCCTCCTGCAGCCCCTGGGCTGGAGCCTTCTGGATCCAGCTGTGTCCAGCCCAGAGCCATCCCTGCCCCTCCTCACAGAGGCCTCCTGCAGCCCCTGAGGCCATTGCCTGGGCATGGGTGCACAGTACAATAACACAACATACTTAGGATAAAACAGGAGATGAGTATTTCCTTATTATTATGAAACTGTACTTGCTAGTATGTTTTCTTTTATATGCTGTTATACTTTGAAAAATATACTTGTATTCACATGAGATCTATGTGATACTCATAGATGAGTAACTGAGGACCACGACCTCCAAAATCAGGGGTGATTCCTACAGCAGTTACATTCTTCTCAAGTCAGCTGGATACATTCAGTGGTTTAAACTTTGTGCAGTCTCTCTGTGCCACTTAAAAGGACGGATAGGTAAAACTTTTAAACGAAGGTAATAGCAAATATTGGAAAATATGTGATCCACAGTCAGAACACATTCACTGTGTAGACTTCCACTCTTGTTGGTCTCTGGAGATGCATGTGATCACCAGCAAATTGAAGGTTGCAGGGTTTTAATTGCTTGTTGTCAGTGCATAGAGGCTGTATTTCATGTCATGAATTTTAAGTTGTCCATCCTTCTACTGTATACTAATTATATGCATATGCACAAGAAAGGTACAGAGTCAAATCAAGTTATGAAGTTGCATTTAATACCTCTTGAATTACATGTCAAAAATTTATCTCTATTCTAGTGTTTCTACATTGAATTGTAGTAAAAGGATCCCAACTGTTGTCTTACAGGTTCAGTCCAGATTTCTTTTGGCATGTGTTCAGTGTAGTGCTTTCAGGCATAAATAAATTTAGCCTTAAGAAAAAGTAAAAATATCCTGAAATAGTGAACATTTTAATTTGTGGATCTGAAAATAGGGAAATATCCAACTGATGCACTGGAAGTTCAGAATGGTGTTCTAAAAAACAAGAAATTCTTATTTGAATGATTAAAAACAAGTGAGATACAAATAAAAGCAATAATTAAACCACTAAATTTTGAAAGACAGACCACATTATGCAGATGTCTAGGAATAAGTATCAATCTCTATGTTGCACCTATTTTTCTTGTAGTTCAAAGCTCAGGTCTGTTGAATCTCCATGCAAAGAGATTTTTCTTACCACAAGGAAGGTTTCCTAACCTCTGAGACCAAAAAATAAAAAATGCAGAGGAGATATCATATCCCCAGTAAAGTCATGTCACAACTCTGAAAAGTGTAGTTTGGAAGACGGTATTTCAAATACAACAGCCAGTGTTTTAAAGCCAGTGCCTCCTTGTTCAAGTAACACTGCAGTGAACCCTCTGCAGAAATCTAAAGAATAAAGAATGAGTTATATGAAATTTAAAATGTAACTAACATTAATTGCATAACTTCTATATAATTTTATTTACTTTGAGCCTGTTCTTACACAGACATGAAAAATAATGGGAGATTTAAATTAGGTGTAATATTAGGAATCAAAATTCTCTGCTTATTTCTTGGAAAGCTTTGGTCAAATTCTTATTTGAAGAGTTACATTCCTAGAACATGCTAGTTCAGAATAATTACAAACAATAGTAAATAATAGAAAAGAACTTTATTAAATTTGGCTAAATAAAGGTAACAAGACTTATAATTTAATCACACTTGTCAAAATTGAATGCCAAGTGCTGTTTGAGTGGTTTAAAAGCTGGTTGACTCATACAAAAATATTCTACCAAGAAGTAGTTTGACAAATACTTTGTTGACAGGATGAGTACTAATGCACATCTGCTTCATCAAAACCAGAGAGTATGTATGGCATAGAGGAAAAAAAACCCAGCAAAATACACTAATTTGTGGAATCATAACCCAAAAGTTTTGGGAAAATCTAAATGGAGATTCATGTCCATAAACATTTTATTTTCAGCAAAAGCTTTGGGAAAACCTAAATGGAAATTCATGTCCATAAACATTTTATTTTCGGCAAAATCTGTTATTTCAGTTGTTCTGCAGGTCCTGCTAGACCAAGGATCAGAGTAGCTCCTTTCTTTATTTCAACAACTATATAGAGAAATTCAAGTCAGCCAACATCGTTTGCAGTCTCTTTCACACTTCATTTTCTCTTGCAAATACAGTACTAATACATAAATTACTATATTCAAAATCAGTGTATGAGAAATTATTGTTTCACTGAGAATGATACTGGAATAATCTATACTGTTGGCATTATAATTCAGCCTATTACACTAGATACAAATGAAAACTTCACGAAGAGTCTTTTAGGATAGATGATGACTTTCCACACTTTCATTTTAGTAGTTCTCCAACAATCACCATGATAGTCCTTCATAATTATTATAATTTAAATTCATATGGTAAATCTGGGGTTTTTTCCCAATTTCAGGACTTTTTTCTCATTCTTCAAGAAAATCATGTTAAGTTTCTTTGATCTATTTACAGCATTTATGTTTACAACAATGTTTATAACACAAAACATTCATAAGTTTTTCATAAGTTGTGCAAGAAATTATTCTCAATTAATAGACAGACTCCAAATTGCACAAACAGAATATTAGCAAAAATTGTAAACAACATCAGTGTTGAAAAAACTATTTCAATACAAAGAAAAGATATATTATTTGTGAGTGTTGATATGTGCAAGTAGATTATTTGACCCATTCCCCTTAAAATCTGTCCTCCAATCAGGATATTAACTTGCTGATACAAATTTTGAAAATTGACATTAAAGTGCTGTGTTTTCAGTAATTATGACAACACAAGAGAAAAGAGAAGTATCAGTAAATTATTATGTTTTGCTTTGCTCTCAAGACTCTGTTGTTTGACTAAAATCTCCATTTGATTTTCATTGTGGAATGAGAACTATATATTATTAGTAGTAACTATCTGAGAAATGAGTTCTAGACCTAAAATTATGGGTCCAGCTTTTCAAGTTAATTCTTTTTTCTTAGCTAAAATAGAGTCATGTTAATTGTTCGTAGTTTAACTATTGATTTCTAAAGAAAAAAGAATAAGAGGAGAAAAGCCTCTGAGACATTTGAAGAGCAATGTTTTAACTATTTGCAACATTTTTATTTTGGAGATATTTTCCTTTAGTGAAATAGTCAGTAGACATAAATGAAAATTCATCCACTGTGAAGAATAGGGTATCTGATTTTACATCAAATACTGTGAATTCCTTGTGGGATATGGCTGATTGTGCATAGAAATATTGGTCCGCGTGCCAGAATGTTGTATTTCTCAAGAATATAGCTCAGAGGCAAGTCAACAACAGCACTATTTGATTTGTTGCTTGCCTAGAAAAGGACTTAGAATCTTTATTACTTCACATACAATATTTTTATTTGCCCTTTCTGTAACTTCTTGAGTTTTACCTAAAAAGTCTGCCCAACAGGTATAATTTTTTACCTGAATTTTCTGCTGACCAGAAATAACTGAGCAATTTTATGCAATTTCTCTATGACAAATGAACTACAATATATATTTGTTTTTACTGTTAGTTCTCTACTAAATGCCCCATTTCAATAATACCTCATGAGAGTTTTTTGAAAAACAATTAGCCCCTTTCCACAGAAGACTAAGAGAATTTCATGATTACTTGTATGTTAAAAACTGGTATTATAAAATTATAGTTAATTTCTATGTAAAATATTTTTTTATTGTTCCTGTTATTCCTTTTTTCTTAGACTAGCTATGCAGAAGACTTGCCTTATATATCCTTTTGGTCATCTGCTGCCCCCTTTTAGTTTCATAGTACAAATATGTGTATATTCTCTTTATATATATGCACACATTGCTTGCTTCCAGTGCACATCTCTCTGTTGATAAGTTATGGTATAAATAATTTATAGGTACAACTTATTGCAAGATAGAAATATGCTGATATGAAACAGAGACATCCACCTTCTTTCTATTCAGGAAAAAGCAATATTGTATCCAGTGTTGTAATAAACTGCATATTTTGTTAGGAAAGATATTTCATTGATTTATTTTCCTCTTGTGCATTGCAGATTTTCCATAATTCAAGTACTGATTTTTTTTTTTTTTTAGTATCATAGCTTAAGTTACCAGAAGAGGAAAGTAATTTTTCCCACTCAGTGGTGTGAGCTGTCCTTAGATGTGAGTGAAATAGCTGCACTTAACTGTGTAATAATCCACTATTCATGCTGAGTTAGCAAAGGGAATCAGGGTATCTCTTCAGACATCGGTTTGCTGGATGGCCTTCTCAGAAGGGAAATAAAAAATCACCTCATCTCAAAATCACCTGCTTGAGACTGACCTCCACATGCTGAATCCCTCTGCAGGCAGATCTTAACAGCCATTTATCTCTGACACGGCACTGATGCTGACTTTTCCCTGAGGGCAGAGAGAAATAGCAATATAGGATGTTATTTCCTTAATAATTAGCAATCTCTCAGCAGACTGGTTCAGCTTTCTTCCTCAGACACCTTGGACCTGGTGACCTACTGCCAGTCTCAGCAATTTCTACCCCTGGAGGTATCAGATGCAATGACTGCCTTTCAGGTACCTGCACACCCGCCTGAGAATCAGTACCATGTTGTTGATTTGGCTGTGATGCAGTTTTCAACAGCAATTCTCACCTCTTGAAAGACATCCTTTGTCCATTTTAGTTACTAAAATATGTTATTAATAACTATGACTAATTAAACTACTACTTTCCTCTGTGAAATGGCAGCTAAGAAATATAGCAAATTTGTTATCTGATACATCAACGATTCTATAAAGTACTAAAATTGCAGAGTTAAATGGACTTTAAAGATGCCAAGATGGCTAAAGAAGTAACTACCCTAGGAAGGATTAACATTTGTATAGAAATAATTGATTTTGCTGAAACTGGATTACTTCAATGCAGATTTTAAAGTGTATCAGATCTACTATCTCTGTTACATTCTGCTGATATGACTCAAATTATCATTCATAAACAAAGGAATAGTAGTCATACAATAATATTTTTCAGTGTTCAGGTGAAAAGAAATAAATCAGACATGGGATGGAAGAAATATTGGTTTTGCTGGCATTAAAAAAAACAAGAACAAGCAAAAACATTTACAAAGAAACACCTTTGGATAATAAAATGTAAGCATTCAATTGCTGATCAGGGAAATTTACGTCAAAGATAAATTAGAAAAGGTGAGACATAATACTAGAGAGAAGACAATTATAGTCTGCCTTGCAGACTATGTGTTGTAGAGATAGAGGACTATTCTATTACTCATAACCTAAATTCTGCCATCATCAAAGTAAGTAGCACTGAGGCTTCAGTACATTTTTTTTTATTTCACATAGTCCAGTGGTCACAACACATTTAGAAAGGGCAAACCCCATTTTTAAATTCTTTTTTCTGGTCCAACAAGTTTCAGGGCCTTGACATTTGTGTGAATGAACACATGCAGGTAACCAGGGTGACCACAGAACCACAGCTGAAATGCAAAGAGTAGGTTTATTTCATTACCTCTCTGAGTGAACGTCCCCAGCCCACGCTGGGCTGCAGAGACAGGGACACAGAGCAGGGACACAGGCGCCATCAGGGCTGGGATGTCCTAGCAGGCCCTGCTGCCTGCTCCGTCTGTCCAAGGGCCTCACCACAGACCACTGTTTGTCACCACAGACTGCAGTTTGTCACCACACACCACAGTTTATCACCATACTCTGAGCTTTTGATCTCTGAGCTTTTGATCTCTCTCAAAAGCTGGCTCAAGCATGTTGGTGAGAGTGCATTGTCTCTACACAGGAATTCTACGTCTCAGACAGAGGATACACAGCACTAGGCACAATAAATGGAGTTTTCCCACGCTGATGTTTTCCAGGCTTTAACATTCCCAGTTGCAAGGCCACTTGACTGATTTTACCATCCTCTTTGCCATTCTTCCCCTTTTAACTCTTTCCTCCCAACAGTATTTGTTGCCAATATTGGACCTAAAATACCAGTCTGTAGGGCTGGAACTCTTATGGCTGCCTCTTCCACATGTTCATAAACAACTTGGACATGGGACTCAAAGGGATACTAAGCAAGTTGGCAGACGACACAAAAGAAGAAGAGCTGTTGACTCCCAAGGAGGCAGGGATGTTCTGTGGAGAGACATTTATAAATTAAAGGACCGGGCAATTTTTTTACCAACCATGTGAAGCTCAACAAAGGAAAGTGACAGATTCTACCCCTGGGATGGGGCAAGCCTGGATGCATGTTCAGAGTGGGAAAAGAGAGGTTGGAAAGCAGTACCATTGAAAGGGACCTGGGAGTCCTCAATGATGGAAAGTTGAACCTTCATCAGCAGTGCCCTGGCAGCCAGGAGGGCCACCCATGTCCTGGGGGCATCAGGCACAGCATGGCCATCTGGGCAAGGGAGGGGACTGTCCCAGTCTTCTTTGCACTGGGGTAGCCTCACCTCGAATGCTGGGGGGAGTTTTGGTCACTGCAGCATAAGAAAGATCCTGTGATTTTGTGATTTTAAAAATCACTTTATTCACAGGAATGGAGATTTCACATACTACTGTTAGTTGTGCAAAGTATAAGGAAAGAGCTTTAAACAGTCACTCAAGAATCTTATTTTTCCATCTCTGTGTTCATCTCACTATTGATTTTCAAGAAACATTGGTGTCATCGCTGTCAGGGTAATGGTTGAAAATCTTCTGCAGGTCTTTTCATGTCTTTGAAAGGAAAGGATGTAATTCCAATAAGCTCTTTGTGATTCTTCCCCATCTCAGCACTGTGGCTTGTATCTTCAGAAGTCAAATTATATTGGAAACACAAGTCCTTGCAGCTGTCAGGAGGAGTAGGATATGGGGTCTGCAGGAGAAAGGCCCTTTTAGAGTCTTTGTATGGTCTTAAAATTTCAGGTCTCTTTATAAATTTGTATGATATTTCACTCTTTAAGAGCATCTGCTTGTTCTTTTAGACATAAATACCCACAATTGTCTAAAATGGGGTTTATTTTACTATGTTCTCATGCATGTGGGTTTTTTTCCTTTAATTTAAAAGTTACTCTAAAGTAGATTTGTTCAGAGCCTAAAACTCTCCTAAGCTTCTCAGGTTTATGAGCTGTCAATGGAGCAATTAGAAATGCATATATTTTAAGGAGGTGAGTTTCAGGGCCTAATATACCTTCTCTTCTGCCTGCACTCTTCAGCCTTATTCTGAGCACATCATATTGACACACCAGACAGGCAAACAGTCTAAACAGAAAATTAGGAGTGCCTATGGAAAAATTTGAATTACAGGAATAACTTTGATTCACACCATTGCCTACTTTGTGAAAGCTCCAAAATATCTATTTTAAGTGGTAGGGTGCCATACAACTGTATATCAGGCAGCTGCAAATACCATTTATACATAAAAATATGCAGTATGTATAATATCAATCAGAAAAGTACTGATTGTCTTAATTAAGTTTGTTAGTACTGGCTTAATTTGGCTGCTGTATGCAAATGTATTATGATACAGAACTAAATTGCAGAATGTAAACTGCAATTTTCACAGAACTATCCCTACATTCACTGCACAGAATATATGATCACTTAATGAGCAAAAAGTTAATATTTTGTTTTCTCCTCTTTGCTTGCTTAGGTTTCATGGCTCATTTACTTGCACAGTCCAAATCCCTCTGACTTCAGCACTATGTTTTGATTCAGAAAAAAACTGTTCCTAGATTTTTTGTTGATTTTTTTTTCAGAAATAGTATTTCATCTCTGTACCATTCTTAAGAGCAAAAGGGGTAGTATATGCTGTAGAAAGTTTGGTGTCAGTGACATTTGACACAGCTACACGATGAAACCTTTCTTTCAATCTCCTGCAAGCCTGTGCATTCTTATATATATATTCTAACCTCTGAAAACAAAAATTGTAAGGATTCTGCAGAGTAAAGGCATACTGCTGCAAAGTCAACCCTGCCACAGGTTCATGGAAGAAATGGTTCAGGAATTTCACTGAAGTGGCTTGACATAGACATGTAAATTAAGTGTTACCATGAAATACACTGGAACAAGACATGAAAATGCATGATTGTAAGAGGTCAATGTCTAAATTTTGGGGACATCTTTGCTATGCAATGAATGCATAATAATTCTAAACAATACATCCATTTTCCTTCTGTTTTAAATAACAAGCTTTAGAAAAAGGGAATGCCATCATAATACATCATTATTTTGATTTAACCCCATCCAGCAACCAAGTACCACACACCTGCTTGCTCTCTGCCCCACCAGCAGGAGGGAATTAGAAGGGTAAAAGACAGGAAATTTTTGGGCTGAGATAAAGACAGTTTAACAGGGAAAGCAAAAGTCATGCACATATGCAAAGCAAAACAAGAAACTGACTCACTGCTTCCCACAGGCAGGCAGGTGTTCAGTCATCCCCAGGGCTCCATCACAAGGCCAATACACCATCACTCCAAACATCCCCCCCTTCCTCATTCTTCCCCTCACTTTATATACTGAGCATAATGTGACATGGTCTGGAATATCCCTTTGGTCAGTTTGTGTCACCTGTCCTGGCTGTGTCTCCTCCCAAGCTCCCATGCATCCCCAACTTCCTCACCAATGTGGCAGCACAAAAATCAGGAAAGGCCTTGGCTCTGTGTAAACCCTGCTTAGCAATAACAAAACCATCTCTGTCATCAATCCTGTCTTCAGCACAAATCAAAAACACTGCCCCATACCAGCCACTGTGAAGAAAATCAACCCTACCTCAGCCAAAACAAGCACAATCATGTACGTAATTTCTCCACCCCTGGGCTGAAAAATTTCACCTCTTTGGCTTCTTCAGGTAATTTTCATAAAAGCCAGTGGCAATAGTAGGTTATTGACATTAGTGTGCTGCAATGCATAACAAAATAGGAGTCTTTGAGTCTCTTGCTAACAGCTGAAGAATAGTTAGACACAGACATTTGGGCACTGGACGCACAATAACCTCAAGGATATTACCTTGCCAGCCTTCTGCTCACCTGGGCTTCATTTGTGAACATCTGCATCCAGTTCTAGGCCTGTATAATTTGGTGCAAACTCCAGCTTTATCTCCCAACTTCTTTCAGCTCTTCTCAGTTCTAGTTGCCCTTCCCCACTCAAAGATTCTCTAATCTAACTTTAGAAAAATGAAGTGCAAAATGCAAAATTTATTTCAACTTGCTTTTGAAAAAACTTCAGTGAATTAAGTTTTGGTGTTAAAAAAATGAAAATTTTTCATTTTAGAAAACTGTTTTATTTCTGCTCCCAGATGGATGTTTATTCAGCTGTGAGATGGCAAGTTACTTGTGGCATGTAGAAGGATGTGTAACCTTGGGTAGTACAAACAAGAAGTCTGTGTAGTCCTCTGACAAGTCTATCACTGCTTTATACAAATGAATTCCAGGAATTACAGCTTTTCATATTTTTGACTAAATTGGTGTAGTATTTGTAAGAAAGTCAGATATTAGTACAACCCAGACACATATGTCCATTGAAAAATGAGGGTTCAAATAGTGAGTTAATGTATCACACTTTCAAAATCAAGCTAGGTCTTCAGAATCAAAGTGAAATCTTCAAGCTGTGAGTAAAGTCCATTTTATGACAACTAATGTTACATTATTTAATGATGGTATGGGAAATGAAGATCTAAATGCAGATGTGCTGCAAAGAAGGTAGACATATGCAGATGCCCCGGATCTTGGATGAATACTCTGTTTTCATTTTTGCAAAAAATGGCAGTTTGTAGTTTCATTTAACCTCCCTTCTGTCATTCCTCTGCTGCTTTCCTACACAGATTCCTCCCTGCATCTCTGAGAAAGCATCTCCCTGCCTGTTTGGCTATCCAGACTGTCTGCCTGCTGCAGTGCTTTCAAGTATAATTTCTTCTGTGAAACCCACAAGAAGAATAAATTCAGATAGCCATAATACAAGGATAAGGTGGGAATACCTGTAAAGAGGAACAGTCATTATATCTGGCACACCACTAAACAGGAAATAACAATGACTAATGCTGCTTTCTGTGAACATAAGGAGGTTTACAGAAGTGTCATCTTGAGCACTTTCCTTTTCTGACAGTAATATATCACTAATAAAAGAGTACCTATTGTGAGAGAACTTCCTCCTAGGATGCCAAAAGGTCATTCACCTTCAGATAATGTGCCTGTGGATCTGCATCCATTGCTGATATTCTTGTTTCAAACCCTCAGAGGGAACTCCTTGGTCTGTTTTAAACTGCTGTCTCAATTTCATCATTAAAGGAACTTGTTCCTCATTCCCTGCCAGCTGCTGCCATAATTTCACGAGACCTTTGCTCATGAGAAGCGGTAAAAGAAGGGAAGGGAACATGGTAAGACACAGACCTGATTGATTTTAAATTGGCACATGCTGTTATCTAGTAACTCAGTGGTCTGTTAAGGGTGATGTGCTCTGTGGGACTGAATTCTATGATAAAAACCACAAAGTAGCAGAAACTAGAGCAGCAGGGAAATAAACAGGTATTTCTCTCAAAACTCACGTATTGGCTTTCACTTGCTTAAAGTCTTACCACGGATATCACATGGAGTACACACATTCACACATACACATGCATCCTGTGTATGCTGGTTTCAAGGATATAGAACAGTTGAAAGTCAAGTTGCCTAAGAGAATATTTTCCTTTGTCTGAAAATTTATGGTTCAGCAAGATAATACAAAACCACCCAATGTTAAACAGTTATTCCTTGTGTATTCCTTAACATGTGACTATAGTTCTTCAAATATTGTATAAGTAAAAACACTCCTGAAATTGGAACAAATGGCTTGAGGGTTAAACCAGGTGATTTAACTTGGAGAAAATGCATGTTTGTGTGGATCACTGAACAAGCAAAAAGTACAAACAAGCAAAAGATTAAGTGGAGACATGTCATTCATGTCATTTCATTTACAGAGATGAAAATGCTTTACATTGTACAGTTCTTTGACATTTTGATTTGTATTGAAATCTAGTGGTATTATGCTGCTTTACTACTAAACAAAAGGTTAGAAGAACATATAAGGGCTTCCCTAAAATTGCCAATTCACACTTTAAGGACAGAACAAATGTTTTCAATACTTGCAAATAAGCTGTAAGTTCTCAGATTAGGACAAACTTAAAACTGAGAGGTCAAAACAGAACCTCTATGCTGTCTGTCCATTATTTTCTGATTGACATTACATATGAAATAATAAAATCTCTGGATTTTTTTACAGAGTTCAAATTATAATGATTCTTTTAATAAATAACGTCCCTAGAAAATAGGTTGCAATAAAGCTAACAATTGGCATTCATTATATTGAAAGTCTGGGAGCATAGAAAGAACATTTAAAAACAAGAGCATGAATAATTCTGAAGTAGTTACCTTTGTGTTGTGACATAAAATTAATGCAATCAACTGACCTTGAGGATTTCCTTGCATATAGGTTACTTTCTAAGTAGTCTGCATATAAAAATGTTCTTTTTCTTTTAATGATGTGAAAGAAATTGTTCCTGTATGTTGAAAAAATTGATTACTGGACACCTAAAAGAGTAGCATTTAAAAATGTTTGTATCTACACACTAGTTTGGGAAGCATCACCACCACACTGCATTTCTAAACAAAACCTGGGCTGGGGAAATTAAGCAGTACAGCCTTTATTATAAGGGAATAATACCTGCCTTTAAAAATAAAAATCGTAGTACATGAGAAGATACTGTAATGTCCATATATTGTTATTTTGTGACACCATAAGAAATCAGAGCTAAGGGGAAGTCAGAGCCTTGATTGTACATATCTTTCTTAAAATGCTGGGGTTTTCCTCAAAATATAGACCACTAATTTCTTAGGTTTAAAGGCTCCTTTCCCAGTTATTGTAACATGCATGAAAATGTTTTGACATTGAGATATTAAAGCCTGCCCTTATCCTCAGCTCCATTTGAAACCGTTTTATTTTTCTCTTTCTTACTTACTATTTTGTACTGAAGCTTAACTACAACAGTGAATACTTCAATGCCTTCAGTAATGTCCATATGAGGATCCTCTGGGCTTGATGCAAGTACTGTGAATTGTTGAGATGGGCATGGTAGAGATTTGTTGTTGTTGTTGTTTATTTTCATTTACACAAAATTTTATATGATAACTGTCCAATCTTGCATAAGGAGCTCAGAAAATTAGTAGTGGTGTTATCAGTGGTGGTGTTATCAGTATAAAAGGCTAAAAACCTCAACTTGCTCAGCACAACAGTAAGAACAGAGTTTGAAGATGCCAGTGTGCTAGTGTTTTCAGACTTTGTGGGCATTCATTTTGCTCAGGTGGAAGACCACATGTGGGTGCTTTGTGTATATGACACTTTCCTCCTTTTGAGGGAAGAACCTCAGAAGTAATACCTCTCTAATAAGTAGCAATCCACACCGAAACTCAAATTTTTAACTAAAATGGAAGGTTTTGAGGAGGAAAAATCATTGGGTCATTGCTGTAAAAATATGAAAATATTATATTGTGCACAAGCATATCCAGAGTTTTACTGAAATGGATTTTAGGATCAATGGAACAAGTGGTATGTGAGTCCAGGTGTGTTTGTATATATACATTTTTTTTTAGCTCTGTAATCCCTAAAATTTTATTTTCCTTGGCATAAACCAAAAATTTTAAATAGATAAAATTTATGTAGATAATGATAACAGCCAGTATCCTCAGTATTGCATATTTTCTACTTCATCATTAGCCATTCATAAGAACAGATTGATATAACAAGCAAAGCTGAGTGATTTTCCTAGACAGCAAATTTTTATTATGAGACATTCATTTGGAAAAAGATGTAACACTTTATTCAAGAATAACACCAATTAACTTTTTATAGACTCTTCATTTTGTGAAAATAGAGTAAATATATTTTAGTTAAGAAGTCCTGCATCACTTGAAAATTTTAAAAAGAAAGTTTTTGCACAACTGACTTATTTAACACAAATATGGTGGAAAATTTCCCATACATAATCAAAGAACAGGTAATTTGCTGTTCAGAATTTGTTTGATTTTCATAATAGGATACAGTGTTTTTTCTGTATGTGAATTTCCTTGAAAATGACAAAAAACCTTCAAGTAACTATCTTGTAAAAAACATTAGATATTATAAACCCTGTAGATGTTTTTAACGCTACAAATGGATGGAAGTCCATTGCAGATATGCAAAAGGCCAGGTCTATTATTCAAAGGACAAATCTAAGAAGTGTTGTATTAATATGTTTCATAAACACTTAATTTACAACAAAAATAATATAATAATAACTTGTTTTGAAATGGTGAACTTTTTATCAGTTCTTAAAATGGAATAGATAATTTATACTTCCAGAAACTTAACCTATATATTTAAAGGAAACATTTTCAGTTCTTGTAAGCTTAAAATTAGACCAGGCAACTTTGTTTGGCTTGTGCCTTTATGTAAGTTACACTCTCCTTCTGCTTCACCTGCTGCTCTGCTCTGGAGAGCCAGCAGGGCATTCAAACATGCAAACCATGGGCACTGTAGACTTCAATAGCAAACACTGGACAGCAGCTATTTTGAAGGAGAAGAGACTGGCTTCTGACAGCTTCTGTGACCTACTAATGTTTTATTTAGCTTTTATTTCTGGATAATCATTTCCAGGCAAAGCAAAAAAAAGTATTTTGAAAAATAAGCAAGGAGAAATTGTAGCTACTGAGGTGGAAAGTAAAGGCCTATATTTCTGTTTTCCCCTTGGTTTGTATTTACCTTGCATCTTTATTGGAATAAAGGGATCATAGAGGGAAGTAGCTCTTCAGGAAGTGTAGGCATTATCTGCTTTTTCAGAGTTTGCTTGAAGGGCATAGCCAGCACTGCTGGGAAGGGTTTCAAAGTAAGTAGTCAGCTGGGAAAGGGCATGCAGTGAATATTACAGGTCTATGCCATTATTTCTGTTCATCCTGGTTTTAAGTACATGGAAATGAGAAAAAAGAGATCTCCTAAAGCTTGAGTAATCCCAAACAATTTCAGGCAAGAGAAGGAGCAATTCATCCATACAGAGATATGATTTTGATTCACTTAACCAATGCAACATGAAAAACATGCTATAAAAACTATGTATTTCTCAACCATCTTAAATAATGTTTCAGCATATTCAGCATTTCAGTGGTAATTTGACTTCTGAAGGGTCTCATTAATTCTGATTTTTTAATCATTAGTTTTCTCTTTGGATCAAAACTTTTCATTTGTAAATTGTTTTCATCCAAATAACATAATATTATATTAAGTGTCAATCTCTGGTGAATCCAGCCAAGCCATAATGATAGCCACAGACTTCAAGGCTCCCTCTCCTACTCCTGTTTGAAAGACAGGATGGATTTTCCACTGGGTAAATGCAAATTACTCTGTTGTATCCAGGGATAAGAAGAGACTTCAGAGTTGTCCTGAGAGCACCATGAGACTGTGCCTAACATTTCCCTTCTCACCTTCATTAAAGGTTTTCAAATACAACCCTAGCCACGTGCTGAACCCAGACTGGCAGGCATAGCTGTTCTGGCTTTTTTTCCAAGGAAGAGCATACGTCTCAGGCAAGGTGGTTAGTAAACTTGGGGAATTGTTAGGCAACCTTCTGTTTTCAGACATCTGTGAATTCATTTCACTCGCAATTTCACATGTAATTTAGTTTTTATATATTCTCTAAAACACCTCATGCCAAATCCAATTGCCTTTAAAAGTACCGTAGTGATTTATTTTGGAGTAAAATCCTTCCCTTGCAATCATAAATCATTTATGATTAAAGAATCATAAACGTAATCCTAATCTGAACAAATATCCACTTTGTCACCTTGCGTGAGCCAGGAGTGAAATTCACAAGAAAGATATAGAGTTATCTGAATTATAATTCAGAATAAAACATGCTTCTTAATAATATTTTCCAGAAATTTCTACTTCCCACAGATATCTCTGTGTGTGTATATTAAAGAATTGTACCAATCTAAAAAAAAATCTATCTAGAAACTGATTTAGTTATGTTGGTAGAAACCTTGTGAGTAGATTTAGTGAAGTAATTTTGTTTAGGGTGAACAAGTAAATTATCAGAGTATACTGATCCATGGGTTAGTGCACCAACAGAAGGGATTTTTATTGTTTTCACTTGATAAATAAATTTTCAGAAAAGTTAAGAAATTTATTTGATAATGTCTGAGGGAGAAATTGTTTAAATATTATGCTTTAACATAAAAGAGATATAAAACAGGTCCCTAGGTTGTCTTTGTATTTTCAATAAATGAACACACCTCTATAAAATTACTTTCTCCAGTAAATTTAATCCTACTTGGGCAAGTGCAAAGAAGGTTAAGGCATTGGAAAAATAGGTTGCTAATATTTTGGAAGCCTGAAGATAAAAAAAAGAAAGCAGTGACTTTGCTCTCTTTGTCACATTAACATAATGTTTGACCCTATTTTGGGTTCTCATGGAATAAAAAGATTTTGGGTGGCTTAAGTTTACAGTGAACAAACATTAAATAATAGAAAATTAATAAACAGATCAGAATATCTGAGAGACCAAGGAAAATTATGAAAACTGGTTATGTCTTGAACGTGTAAAGTATGGGTCCTCTGCCTACTATCTGAAATAAATCACACATTTTATTCTGTTGGGAACTACAAGTAAAGCTTCTGCTTCAAGTGTAATTGAAAGCATTTCTCCCTTCAAAATAAAGTCTGCTGTTGGTCCATATAAGCCAGCATCACATTGACCAGAAAATAGTCTAATGCTTCAAACAACTAAGTAGCAGGAAAAGGAAATTTACTGCAATGCCCAGGGAATTAACAGACATACAAGAGGAATGATAGCAGTGACCTCCATTTTCTATCAAGGAAAGATAATGATTTTGTAAATTGTCCAGACTCTATTGAGAAGTGTTACCTCATCACTGTCAAAAAATGCTTTCCAGTCCAGGGTATACCAAACATGGGAAATTCTTAAGCAAGTAAAGCAGCCCTTCTTCTCCAGTTGTGTGAGTGAGTTAATGAGAAATCTTCACACTCATGTTTCCTAACAATTAGTTTTCCTTCATTTCACCGTTAGATATGCGATCTGCCAGAGACTGATTTCAATTTTCATGGTAAGCAGATTCCATTTCTTGGGTAATCTGCTGAATTTTTTTTTCTGTTTGGAATACATTAAGTCAAAACTCAGCATGTGAAACAGTTATGTTCAGTCAACTCCAAAACTTACAGGGATGAAAGGCATGGCGAAGGCACTCAAACCAAAAATATTTATATATTAACCAGGTCAGATTTCAGACCATGAGAACAGAAGTGAGTAACTAACCCCATTAATTTTATTCCCATTAGTTGGGGCACAGCTCTGAGACATAGGTCAAATTTCAGCCCAAACCCTCTGTGTTAGAGGCTCTAATGCTCTAATTTTTTTAGTGTGATCACATAATAATTTGGATTGTCATATTCTGCTCCTGTTAATCACCTTTTTTTTTTTTTTTTTTTTTTTTTTTTTTTTTTTTTTTAAAAAAAAACTGAAAAAAACCCAACAAAAT
>VZRH01002121.1:540819-635823 GCA_013397555.1 Urocynchramus pylzowi
AATTTTGGTTTTTTTTTTTTGTCTCCTTTTATTCCCTTTTTTTTTTTTTTTTTTTTTTTTTTTTTTTTTTTTTTCAGAAGAAGATGCAGAAAAAGCCACAAAATTGAGGAAGTCTGCCAAATGGAGGAATGGAGAAAGGTTTCTTCCAATTTAAAAGTAGCACCTCATGAACACAGCTCTGATTTTCCATATGCTGGTAATTTGTGCCAGATCTTTTCTATATAGTATAGGATGAAGGAGGCAGAGGGCTGGTCAGAAAAGCTTATTTTGAGTGCTCAGTAATGCCTTTGGGGTTCATATCAATCTTCCTTGAGCAGAGCATCAGCTTTCCAATATTCCTCTTTGAGCAAGGGCAGGTTAGCAGGCAGCATTAATGACTGTGTGCACCACACTGGCTGTCTGTGCCCAGCTGTTGGCAGAGGAAGGTGCCACATGGGTGGCCTCTCTGAGCAGAGGCCAGGGACTGCTTCATGCTGGACATGACCAGATCCAGACAGCTCTGCATCACACCTTCCACAGGACATGGCTAAACCTATCAGCCAAGCTGATGGCATGTCTGGGAAAACATTAGGAAAGGATAAAAAAAACCAGACAGCAGTGAAAAGTGAGGAGGAAAAAGTCTGAGGCACCAAGGTAAGTGAAGAAGGAGGGGGAAGATGTCATCCTTGCAGGCCAGGGAGGAGCACACTGGAATAGGTGGATATTTCTTAGATCACATGGAGAGACCAGAGTGAAGCAGGTTTATCCTGAAGAGCAGTAGCCCATAGAAAGGACCCATACTGGTGCAGGGGAAAAGTGGGAGGAGAAATGAGAAGCAGAGTGAAATGGTATGGACTGAGCTCAACCCCTCATTTTACCACCTACCCTGCATTTGCTAGAGGTAGGGAAATAGAGGAGTTGAAAATAAAGGAAGGAGTCTGGGGGGAAGGTAGGAAGGCGCTTTCTTTTTTTTTTGTTTCTCACTATCTGAGTCTATTTTAATTGAAAATACCTTAAATTGATTTTTGCCAAGTTGATCTGTTTTGCCCATGATGGTAAATAGAGAGTAATCTCTCTGTTTTCCTCCTGAGGCATAATGTTTTCAACCTTATTTTCTTCCCCTGTCCTTTTGAGGAGGGGGAGTAAGAGTAAGAGAGCAGCTAGCCAGGCCTCTGACAGCCAAACAAGGTCAACCCTCCACCCAAGAACTGCAATTTCTGCAATTTCTTTTTTGCTTAAGCATAATAATGTTTAAAAAACTGGACTACAGTTAAAAAATTACTGACTACATTTAAAAGAACTATAATAACAGAATTATTAATTAAAATATAAGTAAAGGAATAACTCCAACAGATCTTATCATTTTTCTAATAACTCAGACCACTTTCTCAGTCAAAATCCTGGGATGTAAAAATCTCTTTTTTTGAAAGAAATCACAGTGTGCAGTGTTTAGCATTAATAGTTTAAACATTTTAAGTGGGTTTTTTTTCAGTAGCTTGCTTTAAAAGATACTGCTGTCCTGTCCAAAGGCTATGCTCTTCCTCTCCTTATTTAATGTGTATAATCTACATTGAGATTAATACTGAGAGTATATATCCTTGGTGTTTCATTGACTTCCTCCCTGACCAGCTTTGCACAATCAGAAGATCCTTCTCTATGGAAAGCTTTGATTTTTGGTAATGCAGAACCTTGTCACAGTAGCTAATTGGTGCATTAGTTGGACACAGTGAACTCCACAAGCAAAGCTCCTCTTTAAGGTATAAACTGGAAGCAGGAAGAAACAGTTCATCAAAGCTGCATGCTAAACAATTGATTGCTGGCTTCACACTGCACAGTGATTGTATTATTGCACTGAAATGAATAATGGAATTTTGCAAAAATCCCATTCAGCTCTTTTATAAAGATATGCTTCCGTCATCAGAAAAGGACAGCCTGAATCTTTTACTCCTCTTTTGTTCAAAATAGCCTCTCATTCAATTTAACTCATTGTAGCTGTTGGATCTGTAGCACAGAGGCAAGTCAGGAAAGGCTTGGCAAGAGTTTGAGTACAGAAAAAGTGAGTGAAATGTTACTTGCCCAGAACAAAGCTTGAAGATGTTGAACATTAACCTGCAGCATCTAAAGGGCTTTCATACAGTGGGGGATTATCTGGATTATCTGCAATGTTGATTTTACCACAGAGCTGTGCTGAGAGGGAGCAGAAAAGTATTGAAGACTGTACAGAGTAGTTGAGTTCCACAATTTCCCATGGAGATAAAAGAAGAGAATTGATGTTGCCTTTATGAATAATAGCATGAGGGTTTTGTAGATCAGTAAACAATTTTAATGTTTTTTCTTCAAATGGTCAGATGACAACAAAAACATCTCCCTGCTTCCTTCACTGGGTCATATATCTAAAGAAAGAATGACAAAAAAGATATGGGTAAAATTGTTGAATAATTTTCTTAGCTTTTTCAATTGAATACATATAAGGTATCAACATACATATCAAAATGCAATTTATTATTTGAACTTTTAATATTATAATATAATTCAAAAATGCCTTTAATCTATTTTTTACAGGAAAAGACTCAACACATCTAGATCAGAAGGCAGATTGACCAAGTGCTTTAGATGCTTTAAGGTTTAGTTTCACAATATGCAATTTTTGATTTTTTTTTATAAAAATGTGAGTTTTTATAAGTCTTCATTAAAAGCAATTCTAATCAAAGTAGCAGAAAGCAGAACTCTGAGCAAAATGTATACTTGGCTATGTCAATAATGTTGCAGAAAAAAAAGATCTCAGAAATGTTAAAATATAAAATCTTTTATTAAAAAAGAGGGGTCTGATTTATAATTTATTTAAAAAAAAAAGAAAAAACCCAGCAAGAATTACTCCTTCTGAAGCATGGATGAAAGTGCCATTGTTGCTTTATTTTATTTTTCTGTCTGCAGTAGCTCCTGCAAGCTGTGAAAGATCTATTCACCCCACAGAGATTTAGATTTCTGTGTCACACCTCTAAGCTTTTGGTAAAAGAAAAAGGATGACCACTGTATTTTGCAGAGTACTCACTTTTTTAGGTGTGCATTGAGCACTAGATTAGAGGTCTCAGGAGGCAACATCTGGTCTGGGATCCTTTCTCTGTTGAGATACAAGAATAATTCTGTCCTGGTTTTTCTCAACAGAGGCAGGTCATGTTGCAAAGACAGAGGGAAAACTTAGGACAATGGGGGAACTGGAAAAGGTACTGAGAAAACAAAATATCCCTTTACAGAATAAACTGTTTCATGTTTCTATATGTAAAAAAGTCAGCAGAAAAACCCCTCATAGTTGAAAGTATTCAGTTACTTGATGTTCAAATGAAAAGGTGTTTGAATAAAAAAATCTTCAAACATGTAAAGTATTCAGTCTATATATAGAGAGATTTTAATGTCATATCATTATAAAATTATTTCATTTTTTGTGGCCTACTATTCAGAAAGAATATAATAAAGTGCATTGACAAGAGATGTTTTAGATTACTTTCCAAGAGTTGGTTATGTTGGAGTTACATTATACTATCTTTGCGGGTTCCATTAAATTCTCACTCTCCCTTAGTTATTTAACAGCAAAAAGGAATTTAATCACTACTAAAATTTCAAGGATTTTTTTGTTTGCTGATGTATATGAGAAAGTTTGGTAAAAAGAGGGAGTAACAGAAATCTCTGAGTGTGCACCATCTAAAAAGATTTTAATCTATATATTTTCTTCTCCTGACAAGAATTAGAGCTTTTTAGGTATGGAAATGTTTTTTACCTGTATGGAAAATGTTTTTTTTCTAGACCACGTGGTAAATATACATCTTTTCAAATTATCTCCTTCCAAGCCATTTACCATCCAAGAATTATCAAAATATTGGGTAATAATTTCAAATGTTGAATGAATTAGAGAAAAATCATAGCCTGCTCATTGCAAATTTATGCACTGAAGAGAGTAAAATCCATCAAATACATTATTAGCTCTGAATTAATTGCTCAAATTAATTAATAGCTCAAATCCTAAGTAATATCTAAGTTCTGTTAGCAGAGTACTGAATATTGCAGCTGAAAAAATAAAATTTGCATCAAATAAATACTCAAAATCTTTCTCACTTGAAACTGGAAATAAGTTTGATTTCCTGAGAGTTTTAAAGCAAATGCTTTTGGAGAAGTCTAATCATAGATTACTGAGCTCATCCTAACTCTATTTTAATATTATGTTCCCTCAAAATGCTATCCATTTTTTCTTGAATTAATCTTATTTGGGATGGATGGATCTGTTCCACAATATACATCTTCCCTAGTTTAATTTCTGTCCTGTTATCTTGAATTGTATGTAGTCAGTGGAAAATAGTATCTGAACCTGAAATTATTAGCAGACTTAAGATTTAATGCCCCTGAAATAAATCTAAACATCTAATTTTTCAGGCAATACTAGTCCAGTTTCCCAGTCTGATTTTGAAACTTATTCTATTATTCTGTTAAATCTATTTTTTGGTCTATTTTTTAACATTTATTTATTTATTTTCTTTCTCAACCAGACTAAATGCAGTTTTCTGAAGAAGTATCATCAAGTGTAGGAAGCCCTAAGAGTTGAGAGGTAAAAGTCCTAAGTCTCCTCTGGTACCAACTAAATGTCTGGAATATTTGTGACTGTAGTAAGCCAAACCGAAAATGAACAGTTGATGAAGTGTTCAATCAAACCAAATAAATTTATTTTCATTTCTCAGAAATAATAAAATGTTTTGTTATGTGCTTTTGTGATTCTGCCCCAAATTCAGTCTTGATTGCTTTGCTTCAACCAAAAAAAAAAAAAAAACAAAGAAAGAAACAAATAAAAACCTCAAACCATGAAAGAAAAGTTTAAAAAAAGAAAAAAAAAAGAAAAAGAAAAACAAGAAAAATAAGAAAAAGAGACTAGTAATTCTAACTAGTGAAATTCAAACGCAAACCCATGTGTTAAACTCACCCTAAACTCATGCTACCTCTGTGCTGAATTACATCAGATATATTTGTCTCATCTTCCTTCAACTTGAAGGTCTGGAACTGCCCAAGTTGTCATTAGACAAAAGAGCAGTGACAACTCAGGGTGAAAAACATTGGTATAAAAAGGCATTGAACACTCAGTGCCTGAGTTCAGGAAAGGGAAGGAAAAGGAGGAGGCAGCACAGATTCTGATGCTTGTAGAGGCAGCACTGAACCGAAGGCACAAAATTCTGCCAGGTTTTAAAAGGGAAGTTTGGTTATACAGGAGGTGCAAACTGAAAGTGTGAAATAGGATAAAGAAAGATTAAAAAAAAAAAAAGAAAAGAAAAAAGGATTTTTTCTTGTATTGATTCTTATTCTGATATAGTTTTTGGAAAAGGCCTACATGTATATATAGTTTTGGTCAAACACAGCCTTCAACACCAAAACAATTTCATCTGCTTATTTATATTCAGGTATATTTACCTCATGTCACAATGAATTTACAACATTTCTAGCATATATTAAAATGCTATGTGCTGCATGCTTCTTTCCTTGCTTCCCAAAGAACAGTAAAACAACTCAAATATGGTTAATCTTAAAAATATGCCATCATAGGACATTTTATGTAGTTCTTTATATTTTTAATACAAGGTTTAAGCTCATAATTTCAAGTTAAATGAATGAAATACTCTTCCAATCTCAGTCAATTTCTATTCCTCAAATTATGATATGAGGACTTTTTAGATTTTCCATTATATAGATGTGTTGGAAAAGCAAACAAAATATTTATAATACAATTAATAGCACGTTCCAGGGGATAATTTCTAAATCTCAAAAAAATTCTGCTTTAAGCCTTCATTTGAGATCGAGTATGAAATCCTGAGTCTAGTTTTCACTAAGTCTTACCGTGAGCAATTTTCCTTTGTCATCATTTGAGGCTTCTGTTCAGAATGAGAGAAAGAAATTACTTCAAGATCTCCTCTTCTTTCCAGATTTATCTTTATTGCAAGAGAAAAGGAGGATTTCCCTTTATTGCCTGCAGTGTGATCTTGATACCATTTGAACTGTATAATTGAACAGCTACATTGTAGTAAAGGGAAGTATTTCAGACAAGTAAGCAGAGAATCTGCACTCTCACTACATTCTTGTCTTCAGGCAATCCAACTTTTACTTCTACTGTAGAAACTCTCGACTTCAGTTGTCACTGAGAGCAGGTATGTTCAAATCTGGAAGCACATTCAGACCACATTCAGAGATCTCCACTTTTGTCCTCTCAAGGCTGAGGATTTGGTTTGTGTTTCTCACATTTTACTTTTTTCTCTGCAGAACTTCTTGAAAACGTTTTTTATTTGCAAATCACAAAACTTTATATCAGGTCTCTTGTTGATGCTGTGTGTATTGACTCAGAGGTTTCTCTAAGTCAAAAAGAAGAGCAATATTTGTCCTGGAGCACAGCCATTATTTGACTTGCAGAGGATACTTTGATATTCTTTTTACAGGCAAACCCAAGAAGCAAAACTAGCCCTAAGGCTGGCTGGTCCAGAAATCTTGGGTTGCAAGAGCAGATTGTAAAATATTCTCAGCTGTTTACTCATCTCACTAAAATTTTGGTTTCTGATACATAAAATATGTTTTGAAAGGGGTGGGGTTTGGGGAGGTGTGGAACTGTCTATACCAAATAAGGAGAAATAAAATATAGAGTGCTGTAGATGTGAGGAGAAAACCAATTATTTATGCTTTGGTTGGTTGTAGAGTTTTTGTTTGTTTCTTTGCTTTTATTTGCTTGCTTATTAGTCTGACAAAAATCTTAATGTTGTCACACTCACAGAAGTTCATGACCAATCAAATCAACTGCCTTCTGAAGTGTGATGTTGCTATGCTGTCTTTCAGATTGCTCATATCCTTACTATTTTTACTCAAAATCTAGCAATTCCTTGCCAGATTTTCAGCAACATATTTTCACTTTTCCAGTCAGAACAGTAGTATTACAGAGTGATGTTTCCCAGTGCACAGTATTGGGGCCAGTCCTGGTTAAGACCTTTTACTGATGATCTGAACGAGGGGATGGAGAGCTGCCTCAGCCACTTGGCAGATGATGCCAAGTTGGGCAGGGGTGCTGTTTTGCTAGATGGTAGGGAGGCTCTGCAAAGAGATCTGAACAGACTGGATCAGTGGGCCAAGGACAAATATAGAAAGTTCAACAAGGCCAAGTCTGCTCACAACAAATCCATGGAATACTATAGGCTTGGGGCAGAGTGACTGGAAAGTTGCCCAGTGAGAAAAGACCCAGGGGTAGTGGTTGACAGCTGACTGAACAGGACCTAATGTGCACCCAGGTGGCCAAAAGAGCCACTGGAATCCTGGTCTGTATCAGAAATAGTGTGGCCAGCAGGATCAGGGCAGTGGTCGTCCCCATGTACTCAGCACTGGTGAGGCCACACCTGAAATCCTGTGCTCAGTTCTGGATCCCTCACTACAAGACATTGGGGTGCTAGAGTTAGTCCAGAGAAGGGCAACAGAGCTGGTGAAGCATCTTAAGCTGCTCTTATTAGGAGCAGCTGAAGGAGCTGGGATTGTTTAACCTGGAGGAAAAGAGGCATAAGGGGCCCTTATTGCTCACTACAACTGCCTGAAAGGAGGTTGTAGCGGGGTGGGGCTCAGTCTCTTCTGCCAAGTAACAAGGAATAGGACAAAAGACAATTGCCTTTTGTCAATTACTTCAAGTTGCAACAAAGGAGGCTTAGATTGTATATGAGGAAAAACCAGAAAAAGCTGTTCAGGGAAGTAAGTGGTTGAGTCACCATCCCTGGAGGTATTCAAAAGACATGTAGATGTGGTCCTTAGGAACATGGTTTAGTGGTAGACTTGGCAGCATTGGGTTAAAAGGTGGACTCAATGATCCTAAATGCCTTTTCCAAGCTAAATGATTAGATGATACTATGATTCTATACTCCATGCAACTTGAAATTCGACATGAGAAACAAGAGGGCAATAAATCAAGTACATACACTGTACGTAAAATATTGCTTACACCATAAAAAAAAATGGCATCTATTACTAGTGTGACTAAATAAAGTCACAACTTTCCACTTCAAATTCATAAACTAAGTGGTAGCCATTCTAAAATATTTGTAGGACATATTTCTTTACATAAATAAAATGCTACACTGAGTTTCCTGACTGACCTTCTGGTGAACTCACCTTTATGCATCTTTTAGGCAAGGAGAGTGGAGGGAGCTACCACATGAGAGTGTGCCAAAGAGTCAGACTCAACAGATTCTAATTTCATTCAAAACTCCTTCTCAGAGTTAACACAAGCTGGAAAGAAACTTACAACTTCTCTTTCCAGTCCATCTGCACACCAATATTATTTCAGGGACTCTTCACCAGTCCTCTCCTTTTTTCCCCCTCTCTTTCATACGGTAAACTGGCTTCTCATATATTCAGAAAACAAACAAGATGCTACTTCAGCTTAAGCAGAATTTAGATTATCTTGACCCCTATGTTGCTTCATCATACCTTAGGGCATAGTTAACTATATGAATGATGGAGAAATTATATGATTTCAAAGCACTCCATGAGGGCTCATTTCTTTAAGTGGTTCATACACAATCCTGATTGACCTCATCGCAAAGAGGGTCAAATTAAGAGTACAATTTCACATCTCTTTAATATCTTAACTTGAACAACTTGAGACATCAGAAAATATCTATTGTTTCTGATGGAACTGATATAAGAGCCTCAGTGAAAATTGTGGTTTTTACCACAGAATTACCACAGACCTGATGGAGTAAAAAGCCAAGTTTCAACCCATGAAGCTCTTTTATATAGATAGTGTATCCTATAAAGAGGGTTGAAACACTGGCAGGTTTTTAGCTGTATGTGATTTCAGCAAGACTGCAGTCAGTTCCCATAGGTCAATTCTCATTTAAATTTGTCCTTAATAATAAATGTCTTAGTCTTAAAATAACATTTTCTTCAACACAGCATTTACCAAAGAAATAATTGATGATTTCTAATCCTGTTGTTATGCTTCTCTTGGTTTTCTTCTCAAAAACTCAACAAAATAGTGAGATTCTTTTCTTATATTGGTCATGATTAATCGTATACCAGAAATTATAGATTAACCAACACCTCATTTATTTTGTGATATTGCTTCGAATTATGAAAGTAAATGCTCCATTTATTATCTGTGTCTTGGGAATAAAACTTGAAAGAAAAGGCAAACTTATACAGATACATGCAGAATTGAATCATGCTGAAATTTTATTGCAATTATAATTTGCAATTATTATAAAGACAGAGGTATATTTGGAGTATCTCACTAAAATGACAAATAAATAAGTAAATATAAGGCACTAATATTCCTGTTCAAAGCCAAGTCCAAGAAAAATATTTCATCCAACTTTCACTGAAGATGTTTGATTCTTTGTCATCCTATAAGTACCTAATTGTTCAAAAAGTTTATCTGATCTGCATTTCCAAAGAGAAATTAATGGCATTCACAAAACATGTTTCTAGAAACTTTTCGAAATCTCTGTATCTTCCTGTATTTCTGTGCTTGCTTATTAATATGACAAAAACAATTCAATACAACCACGAGTAAAAGGAAAATAAAGAAAAAAAAATCCTGCTATTTCTACCATTTCCTTTTCTTCATGACTTAAAATATGCTACTTTTCTTGGTTCCTTCACAGAATTTTACACCCCAATACTACCAATTCATTTTAATTTCCAATTTAATTGATCATTTTTGCTGTACATATCCCTTCTAGTTAGACATAAGTTTAAACACAATAGCTTTTCATAAAGCTGACAGTCTGTCAGCATTTCTTCTGACAGTCTGTCTTCTATGGTCCATTGATATTTTATCAGCTGATCTTCAAAAGATTTTTCAATTCCTGTTACAGGTTCTCCTCTACACATAATTCTATAATATTGGTCCAAAATGTTGAGTAAAAAGTAAATCTCTTTCTTCAAGAATCCTTGGTGTCTTTTTGTTCTTGTTGTAGTGCTCCTATCTCATTAAACTTCAGCACCTGCACAACAGAAGTTCTTTTCTTTTCTCCTTAGTTGTTTAGAGCCAAGAGTTTAAATCTGTTCCTACTTTGTATGCCTTTTGTTTTCATTCCTTATCCAATTGTTAGAAGTAATTAATGTACTGTAGCCCTTACAGCATATGCATTCCTGGTGTTGGTGGTTATTGATTCCTGCATAAAGCTTATTCAATACCTCCCTATGCTTTCAGTCCCATGCAATTGTTCTGTGGCATTTCCCAGTGCTGCAGAATCACAAGTGATCTCAATGATTGAAATAGGCCTTTTAACATTCTCCCAGGAAACTGCCTTCAGTTAAGCTAACATATGTGTTTAAAATCTATCCAAAACTGCAAGCATAATGACAATTCACCCCTCTTTTTTTTTTTCTCTCTCTCTTTTTTTTTAGTTTTTAGATGGTAGATAAAAATTATTTTCTTTATCCTTCAGCCAGCTAAACTTTCTTAATTGAACAGAAATGAAATTAACAAAATCAAAGGATTCCATCTGGCTGGTTTTTATTTCATGTTTTACTCATAAGCACATGAAGAACAACCTCTAAGGGGTTTTTCTTAGAAATGTGAAAATTTCTTCATGTCTGTATGCCAGTGTAGTGAGTAGGAAGTGAATACTTGCCAAGGAATAAGAAGAAGAGGAAAGAAAAGAATAATATTTAGGATGGGATGACAAGTGTAAACTATGAAAGGATCCACAATAGGATTTTGTTGTTATTCAGATAATTTTCTTTCTAATAGAAAGATATCTGGTTATCTAAGGAACAGAGCAGGTTTGTACTTGTTCTTCTTGGTAGTGGAATATTTGTTTACATTGATCAGTGTGTTTTAAAGGAAGCATGCTGCATTATTTATTCAAGATGCTAAATGCCTCATGATTTTCTGCCAGAAATTTCTAAATGATAGTCTCGAAACCAGGATAATTTAAGTTACAGCTCTTCCTCATGATACACATTTTGACATGTGTAATTCACAATGTATGCCACAAACAGTCTTGATCTAAGCAAAAGAACTCCCTTATTGAATAATTATAGACCAAAGAATCAAAGTTCTTAGAGATACATATTCCCTCTACAACCTGAGAAAAACTGTTTGCAAAATTCAATGTAAAGAGGACAGAGTGGTTGAAATCATTGTTGTTCTACAGATATTACACAGGCAGGGGTGAGGTGGGAAGCAACAACTATATTGGGCAGTGGAATAAAATTTCAAAAATTGGAGTGTCATACGGTACATATACAAAGACGTTAAAATTCTTTATTTTTTCACTTCCCCTCGTTCCTACTACAAGTTGAAAAAAAAATATGATTTGTGTATGGTCAGGATAAGTTGACAGTGAGGTGGACTGAAAACTGGCTGAACTGTCAAACTCAAGGGATTATGATCAGCACAAAGGGAAGCTGGAGATTAGTCACTTATGTTGCACCCAGGGGTTGATATCAGGGCCAATACTGTTTTACATCCTCAGGTATGAGCTGGATGATTGGACAGACTGCACCCTCATCAAGTTTATGGATGATACAAGGTGGAGAATAGGGATTATGGCTGATTCATGTGAAGTTCTTCCTACCATTCAAAGGAATCTGGACCAGCTGGAGAATTTGACAGAGTAACTTTGAGAAGTTCAACAAAGCAAAATGGCCAGTTCTACACTTGGTGAGAAATAATCCTGCATCAAAACAGGGTGGGCATTTTCTGTGAGAACTTGTTTATATTGTTAAGTTTCTTCATAGTTTGTCAGGTTTGACTAGCAAACTGAAGCAACATTAGTCATATAAAAATTTTCATATTTTTAGATCTTAGATATATTTTCTCTATTCAAATCTTGGTTGTTCTAATAGATGTTCTATCTCTCAAGATTCATGGAAGGCCATGCGTAGGGGAAAAATAATCTACTCCTTTAATTCTGCAAATCAACTTACTCAGCTTTGTCCTGCATAGCAATGTTATTGAGACATTCCATAATTGAAAAATGTTATATGCTTCAGTTAAACCTGGCCTTGCAGCATGCACTCTTGAAACAGTGATTAATTTGCAAGAATCCCAGAATAAGTGGACATCCTGCATCTGGATACTAAGGTAAACAACATTACAGGTTATATTAAAAAAACTATAATATCAGACAGGAGAAATAGAAATGGGAGGGAAATAATGCATTGCCTTTCCATGAAATTATGAGACGTGGGGTCACTGAGAGAAAAAAAAAAAAAAAAGAGAGAGAAGGCAGAGAGATTTTTCTCATTCTTCCCCATAAATAAATCAATGTTCTGCAAGATCAAATAATTTGTCCATGATTGATACTGCACATTCATTTTTAATGCACATCAGTATTTTTACTATTTTTAATTCACAGAGTATATGTTTTAGAAAATTTGAATTTTAATTGCATATGTTAGGTGAAGAATTTCTCACTGGCGTAGATGCATTTGACAGAGGTGTTTACTGTTGTAAAAAACCTGCATGTTGCATGTGTAGGAAGCTCCAATGAATCCATGCCCCAATTGCTTAAAAGCCAAATACCTTTAAAAATGCTGAATTTCTACTAACATTTGCTAGCAAAAGCAGTTAAATACCTACTTTACTTCAACTGTTTGCTTATCACAGTTGCTAAATTGGAATGAACTTATTCTTGTATGTGTCTGATCACAAGATTTGTAATGTCTCTTCCACATATATTGTAAATTTTTTCTTTAATAAAGAACATTTTGGAGAATGCTAGTTTCACTATCTCTTTCCACCAAGGAAAACAGCTCCCAGCTGAAAAGCAGTAAAAAAATATTAAGAAGCCAATTATAGTTCCCATCCCAGTTATTGTTTTTTAACTTCTAATTTAATGCCTATCTTCTCTATCTAGATGTTTTTTCCATATCTCTAGCTGCCCGTTCAGCAGCTGTTGGTAGTCTAACTGTCACTTCCTATTCACTTTCTGATGAGAAACTAAATTCTGAATATTCACCAATCCCATCTAAATGTTTATATAATGGCTTGCTACCTAATTAAATTCCCCTCTCTTGGACTCTGCACTCTGACAGTCTCTCTTCATTTTCCCTTTGGTTGTCTCTTCTGCCATTCTCTGTCTTGGCTGTATGCCTAGAATATATTTTCTGCTTAGATAGAATCAAACTTCCCAAAACACTGTGAGAAAGAATATAAGTTCTCCACTTTTTTTCCCAATAAAAATCGTAAGAATGGATTGCTCCTAAACATACTCATAGCTTCACAGCCCACTAATTGAATTTGCACCTTTGTCCTCTTTTTTTTGCCTCTGTAAAAATTTCTTCAACAGCTGCCTTATGTGTATAAATAAGCTTGCTGAACTATCTGCAAACTGGTCTTAATCCCTTATAGAGTTGACTCAATTAGCAAATCCTTTCTGGTGAGGCATATTCTTTACAGCACAATGCAGAAGCACCAAGAAGTTTGAGAGAGATGTGAATAAGAACTGCCAATCTTGTGAGGATGGAAAAGAATAATGTCTCCTGATACATTCTTATTGAAGCTTTAAATTTTTTTCTTATTTTCTATAAACTTTAAGTACTGCTCACAGGTGATCCAGCATTCCCCACTAATCAATTAAAAGACCTTTCCCCTGTTGTCCAGTACACTTGGAAGTTTTCTCTTTTGGCTGGCAAGAGAAAAAGTGATTTTGTTAAATCAAAAAGGGAAAAGATACAAGTTCTGCAAGCTCTCAGGAAAACACCACAAGAGTGGCTCAGTATTACCACGCTTCTGCTTAATGCTGCCTGCTGCTGTTCCCTGTGGCTCTCCCTTCAGAAGCCATGTTTTGCAGATGGTTTTTTAGTGGGAGTTGTCTCCTATGATAGCTGGTTGGGCCTAAGTCTCTTGTAGGGCTGAAAAGTACAGTACACATTACAATTAGAGTGCCATAGCACACAACTTCCTCGTTAACTTTGGATGATAAAATTATTTTTAGATGTACCATACGCTTTTGAATACATTTTCAGAATTTTAATATTTAAAGAGCACTTCCACTGTGACACATTAATATACTTCAAATTAGAAACTCATAAAAATTTCATTAACTCTTGTCAAAATTTTATCAACAATTATCTATTCTTTGCTGCATGAGAAAGAGAAAACTTGCACATAAACTTCTACACTCCTAATGTGGTAGTTTTAAACAAACATGTTAATTTTCCCTTAAATGGCCATAGACTCACAGGAAAGGCCTGAATGGAATAGATTAGTGTAATCATAATCCAATTAATCTTGAAACAGAAATGTATTTAAGCATTAAAAATGTTCCCAGTGAACTGCAATAAATTATTACAACCTTATTTTTTTTTCCTGTGCTAGAGTGTATTAATCATTTGTCTTATGCAAGCATTTCTAAACACTGTGCTGTAGCTTTGCTCTTATTCAAATCACACTGACCCTCTCTGAAGTGATACAGGAAGCATGCCTTTTACATGCTCATAAGAAAAAAAAAGAATGAGAAATGAGAAAATCTCAATTTATAAAGGACATTCTTCTCTAGTTCTGTAATAGGTACTAAGAGCAACTGTTGTCCTCTCTACTTCTGGAGAAAGAGAAGATAGTATTACAGCTAACTATTAATAGTAGTACTATTGAGTAAGAAACATTCTACAGTTTTCTTTCAGAGTCAAAGCTGACAGTTTACAGTATATGGCTGGCAAGGAAAAAAAACTGGTACAGAACATACTGTCTCATCAGGCCTTCAAATATCAACAGTGAAGTCTTAGATGCCAGGTCTCTTAAGTTCATCCTTCCCTTTTTCACTATCTGTGCTCTGGCTTTGTTAATGCAGAAGACAAGCATTAGCCATAATTCTGACAGAAAAATGTGTTTTGTGTGGAATCAAATGAAGAGAAAATATGCACTTGATATTTATTCTAAAGACAGTCATATTTTCTTTAACATAACTACCTAATTGCTCTGGTTTCAGCTGGGATAGAGTTAATTCCTCAAAAGCTGGTACCGTGCCATGGTTTGGATTCAATATGAGACTAATGTTGGTAACACATTGATGTTTTGGTTACTGTTTAGTGGTGCTGACTCTAGTTCAAAGACTTTTCAGTGCCCCATGCTCTGCAGTGAGGAGCTGCACTAAAAGCTGGGAGGGAGCATGGCCAGAACAGCTGATCTCAACTGCACAAAGGGATATTCCATATCATAGAACATCATGTTCAGTCTATAAACTGGAGGAATTACACTGAAGGGAAGCCAACCACAGCTTGAGGACAGGCTTGGCATTGGTCAGTGGGTGGTGAGAAATTGTACAGTCCATCCTTTGTATTTCTTGTGTTTTATCTCACTCTGACCTTAATATCATTATTATTGTTGTTGTTGTTGTTTTTATTGATCTTTTGTTGTTGTCATTGTTAATATTCTTATTGCTATTTTTTCCCTATTATTAAACTGTTCTTACCTCAATCCAAGAGTTTTCTTTTCTTTTTTTTTCCCAATTCTTCTCCCATTTCCTGGGAGGGAGGGGAAAGGGAAGTGAGTGAGCATCTGCATGGTACTTGGTTGCTAGCTGGGGTTAAATCATGGCACTAATATTATTATATTATCTTACATGTCTTCTAACACACCAGTCTAATTGAACTGGTGAATTTTCTCAGTCCCAGTGTGAGGTTCTTTCACACACATGTACAAGTAACTATGCTGTGAAAAGTTGAAACTTTTAGAAATGTCACAAAACTGAGCAAAAATAACAGAACATAATTTAGTTTACTGTTGCATAATATAAAAAGCTAATCTTATGCTCACCAGTACAGAAATAAAATATAGGATCCTACTTGTCTAGATCACGTGACTTGAACAGAAAACTGCTCATCCCTTTAAGAGTTCTGTAGTTAGGTCCATGTATCAATCAGTTGAAATGTATGATTTTGCCACACTTTCTCATTAGGACAGTCTGTCCAGGAAGATGAGGAGGATGAGTCATTCTCTATACAAAGCAACAGGTTAAGAGAACTGACCTGTTCTTTGGAGTGGCTAACAAGCCTCTGGGAGCTTGTGGGTAAGGATCAGGGTATATAGCAGCATGAAGTGTGTGGCATTGTGGTACACTTTGCTACAGGAAGCTTTGCTGTCACAGGCCATGGCTCTCACAGAGGGCTTTATCATGCTGACATATGCTAGAAGGACAATACTGGAGAGCACAAGCAATGCAGATGTCTGGAGAGCATCAAAGTTTATTTTTCAACACAAGATAATGATCTGTAAGCTGTCAGGGGAAGGCTACTTAACATTCAATATATGATTAAGAAGGATTGAATCTTCCTTTTAAAGGTTCGTAAGGTAAACAGCAAATTTGACAGCAGGAAAAAAAATGCTCCCAAGATAGAGGAGTTTAATTCCCTAAGAGAAGTGAGCAAGATGAATATGAGTATAACAACCATGGACTTTAGGAAAGAAGATTTCAGCTTACTCAGGGATAGGCTTGAAAGCATATCGTTGGAAACTTCTCTGAAGAAAAAAAAAAAGCTTGGAAGATCTGGCTGATATTCTATAAAAGCTCTTCAAAGCACAAGAATCATCCATTTTGGTGTACAGAAAGTCAAGCAACCATGGTAGACCAGTACTGCAGTACTGATGAATTGGGCTGAAGTACAAAAAAATAACAAAAAAACAATATGTACAGAAGGAGGAAGCAGGGGTGTGCTTCTTGGGAAGAACCTACACATGCCAGGAAGGAGTTAAGAAAAACAATGTTCAGATGAAGCTGAAATAGAGTGAGATGAAAAGCCAAAAAAGGATTTCTAAAAGTACTTTGCAGGCAAAAGGAAGCCTATGGAAAATCTGAGGCATTGAGCTTAGTGACAGAACACCTAGAAAATGGTCTTTACCTCTGTTTTTAACCATGAAGGCCCAGCTTGGACATTTCAGAGCCATAAGGGAATGGTCAGAGTCAGTGTCAGGGGTGCACCACCCACTGTAAATAAACGACAGCTGGAGAAATGACTGGCCAAGATCCTTGTGACCAACAAGGCAAGTGTCAAGTCCTGCATTTGGGATGGAATAAACTTGAATATCAATATTGACTGATGACTTACTGATTAGGGAAGGGCTTGCCAGAAAAGAATCAGGTGGCACTCAAGACATGAGTCATCAGTATGTTGTTATAGTGAAGGTGACCAATCACATACTGTACTACATTAGCATGAATATGAGCAATAAACTGAAAGATGTGATTATTTCCCTCTAAAGAACACTACTGATCACATCAAAAGTACTGTATCTAGGTTGGGTCCTCAGTACAAGAAAGTTTTTGACACACAGGTTTGAGTTCCAAGGACAGCTGTCAAGAAGGTTAAGAGGATAAGATAGAATGTACAAGGTCTGTGGGAACTGGATTTATTCAGTCTTAAAAACACATTATGGGAATGTTACTGCTACCTACAGCTACCTTGTGTAAGGACATGAAGACCAAGTCAAACTCTTCTTGGAGGTACAAGAGAAGCCAGTAGGCACAAATTGCAGCAAGGGAAATTCCAAACTGATATTAGGAACAATCTGCACAATGACAATAGTTGAGACTGGAACAGATTATGGAGAGAGGCTGTAACCTGTGTCTGGTTGAAAAATGATAAAACATTATCCTCAGAGATGTTTATTTGAGAGTCTCTGCAGAATGGCAGAGAAAGAAAAGTTTACTGCATCTTTCTCTCACCAAAAGGCTATTATGTAGCTAATGGGTAATTGTTAGCATTCAGCCTAAAGGATGTTCTTATCTGCTAATTATACTGAGAGAATTTCTGTAGTCTTCAAATGCTTCAGGAGGGTTACTATTCAACCAAAATTGGGTTTCTATAGTTAGCATCACAGTACAGCAGGTCAGCTGTTATCAAAGGTAGACAGCTATCAAACAGCTATTGGGTATGCTATTGACTTATCAGAAAAGATGGATTAATTTTGAAAACCATTGTGAATGCAACAAAAGTTTGCTGTCTCTAATTCTGCATTACAGAGATTTGCTTTTTAAAAAAATGGTGGGTTATTTCAATATTCTAAATCAGAAACCATAGATTTCTCAGAAAATTCAAGTTTGCCCGGCAGAAAACAATACATAGACACTGCAGGACACTCTAGGATGATTGTTATCCACATTTCTACTTGTGGTAGTGCCACAAGGCAGCTTTGGAATGTTTCACATGGTATTTTTGGAAGGAAACTCAGATGTATCCAATCCTTCTTAAGTATATTTACTTTCCATCACGTGCTTCTAGATATCATATTTGCTTTCATTAGGCTGACATCAGTTGGAAAAGGTGAGTGAGGTCCTCATTTGCAAGTGACAGCATAGTCTTACTGAAATACATTTAGCCATCTCACTGGAATATTTGTGCAAGCTGCTGATGTGATTGGAATCCCAGAGATACCTACAACATTCAGAGTAGTTTAACGGCTTCTGTTACAAATACGTGTCAGATCTTGAAGTAAGAAATAGAACTGATAGTGCACTGTGCATTTACAGTCCACTTTAGAGCACAATAATTCCCCTGTGCAAATGAGCCTCTAATTTTTCTTTGATTTCTTTCAACCCCTTGCAACCTGCAAAGGAATGGCACCATCAAGTAACAAGATATTCTAAATTAAGAAACGGAGCTGTAACCCTGCCGGGGTCAGGATTCTCACCCACAGGACCTCGGCTAGATGTTTATCCTCACCAGATTGAGGGAGGGCAGCCCGAATCCTGGATAATTTCAACTGATTTATTGCAGGGTCCAGGAGGGGTAGAAAAACACGGAGGGTAGGCTGAGGGACAGTCAGTGAGTCGGAGGGACAGCAGGGATGGGTAACAACCAGCAGAAGGACACCAGGGCAAGTGCGGCGTCTTTAGGGAAAATTACAGTTTTTGTGCACAGCTGCATGTCAAGGGGGATGGGAGGGGAAAACTTTTCACAGGAGTAGCTACTGAAAGATACAAAGGGTACAGGATGAGTGGGATGTGAAAGGGAGTACAGCATTCAAACCTTGGGAAAGGAATGAATTTCTCCTGACTTAGACAACGGTGCTTTCCCAGGGCATTCCTGAGATAGCTTTCTCACCCCCAACCCCTACAGTAACCCCATTGTCACTAAGCAAATATGACCCTTATTTTAAAACAAGAACAGAAGAACAGGTAGTATTGCTCAAACTAGTCTACGACAGTTTCATATTTTGTAGTTTAAGTCAGTAAATTATGCTTAGTCAAGTAGCATAAATGTCTCATATCCAATAATATTTCTTAATTAGGTTGGTTTCCATTAAGAAATCACAAAAGATTTAGTAAAGCTAAACAGTCACCTGTTCCTCAAACTATATACATGTATATATTAATGTAAAGATATAGGGTTAAGGTAAATAGTATAGAAATATGGTTGCTGGACAGTCTTTGTTAAAAGTAGCTATTTTCATGTTTGACAGATTGTAACCATTTGTTGCATTTCCTGTCTGTTGACTATCACATTGTTTTAGAAATTTTCATCTGGTATTGTTTAATAGGAACAAAAAGGATTATATGTTACTCTAGTCTCTCAGAAATAGATGTTTGAGTTGCTTGGGTTCTGTTTAGTAGTACATCATGCATCTGATAATGTATTTTTCTGGATACATTTATAGAAACAAACCAGTTAGACCCCCCCCGATTTCTACTGGTTTGGGGTTTGCAGGTTTTTCTTGGGTTTTTTCATAGGTTTGTTTTTTATTTGGTTGGATTGTTGGGTTTTTTGGGGGCTGGGAGGTTTTTGGGTTTTTGTTTGTTTCATTGTTTTTTTCCGTATTAAAAAAAAAACAAAAACAAAAACAAAAAAACGGAGGGATTAAGAATAAAAAGGGAAGCAAAGAAGATGAAGGGGGGTAGGTAATTAAAATTCAGAGAATAAGCATGTGTCCTAACAAGCACTTTGTGTCCTAGTAGGTAGATAAGACATGGACAAAATGGCAAACCAAGCAGCTCCAACAGGAGTGAGACAAAGCAAGATATTGTCACCTTCAGTGAACAACAAAGAAAGGATATAGTAGTAGTTTTGAGTTTTGAAAAGACATTTTTCTAGAAAAACTTCTTGGCTTCTCACATGAGATTGGTAAGAGGAAATGTGTCTCTAAGATTATCTGTGGCATTGTTCACCCATACAATAAGGACCACTGAAATAAGTGCTTAACACCTATGGAATTAAAAGAATGCAATCCTCATGAGCATGGTGCCCAACACTCTGAAATAGAATTTGTAAAGGTTATCTTAGAAATCAATAGCTTCATAATTTATCTGTGTAAATTTTCAATCCATTTTTTTTAAGATTTATTGTCTAATCTGGCACTTCTAAAGCAGCCTTTATAATAACCTTACTCATATATGGCAAGTCTCTATTATCAGGTTGTGCCTTGATTTCGTTACAGCTTCTAACATGAGCAAATAGTAGATCTGAACATGATCTCACACACCATCAACCAAAAGTAAACAATTGTCTTGCATTTACTGAAATTAATCAATCAAACAAAAATATATACCACATATATAAATACTCCTTTCAAACTAAGAAGAGGGCACTGGAACCAGCTTTGAAAAGCAATTATCTACAGTTTTGCATACACTGAAAAAATCCACCTGTTTTTCAGAGACTACACAATATTACTAGTGCCAGCTAGCTCAAAATAACTGGGGAAAAATGCTCCTTGCACTTAAACCATGTATTTCAAGTGACATTGTTTTCACTAAAATTGAAATCAGTAAGTAACTTACTGTATCATTTTCCACAGCATTATTGGGTAGTATAACAGCACTAACTACTCTATTAGTCCTGAAGTTTTCACTGAGTGGCAATAGCACCCTAAAGGATTATACTTAGTGAGTGATCCAAGTGTTGATTTTGTTGAAAATGCATATGTGGCCACCTTGTCTCTCACGAGTTAATGTGGTCCTTCTGTGATGAATATCTGTTAATACTGAGCTGCTTGTTTCCTAAGCAACAGTAACCAGGTAAATGCTTCAAAGCCTTCTTCCTACTTGCTTGATGATTTTACAGAGAAAACATGGGGTTTTATTGCAAGGAACAGGACTTGAGATGTTGTTGACTGTACTGATTACTGAGTGGCAAAAAAGTTGATGGTTTCACAATATAGATACTGAAAAAATTTTCTTCTGTTTAGGTTGATGCCAGTATATGCTGACTAATAAAAATAAAATACTCTGATACATAAAAGTCTCTAAGGCAAAAGCACTACAGAATTTGGATTGGTATTGGTTTTGTTTTTGTTTTCCAGTCTACTGAAAGATTGCAAGATACTCTGGAGAATTCAAACAATACTCTACTTGCTTGACATACTATTACTAAAGGAGATCTGAAATTTTCAGTTAGATTCTGATCAGTATCATAGGACAATTAGTATTGGACTCTTTATATTTCTTGGACAAAGCAGGGAGCTGAAAACAGACCCCAATGCCTAAATTGCTATTCTATTCTCTAGCCTATTATGAGACTGACAAATCTTTTTTTTTTTTTTCTACAGACAATTTATTTTTTTGTTTAAGAATTCAGTTAGAAAGACATGGATTTTTATTTATTTGGGACAAAATCAGAGTTTTTCCATAGTACCAAAACTAAAGAAAAGATCTAAATTTTTGTTAAAGGTAAATACTTACTTTAACTAGAAATCAAATATTTTTCATGTTGTCTGGACTTTTCCCTCAGTTTTTAAAATTTTATTGTAATTTTCATCTTTTATTTTCATAATTTTATACCAAAAATAGATTGTTTAGAATTAGGTGAAAACACTTTGTAGAAATATTTTGACTAAAATAAAATGAAATTAAGACTATGCTGTGTGCCTAGAAAATGATCCCATGTATCACACTCGAACATATTTCCTTCTGAGAGGAAGATAAGTAATATTTTCAATAATATTTAGCAGCTAATATTTCAGGAATGTAACAATTTTTGGATTGTAACAATTGAGTACCCATATAACTTATATTACTCCTTCCAGGCCACATGCAAGCTGAAGCTAAAATCAGAAGATCTTTACTGCATCAGATTTTCAGAATACAGAATATACATTGAAAAATCTTTCTGAGAGATCTGGTTTTTCCAAACTGATCAGATAAGTATTTTCAGATTTGTGTGCCAGTAACATCAGCCAGTTTACAAATGAGATTTATTTGTAAACTGATATTGATACTATAATGAAATTTCTTTCTTTTGATACTGTAATGAAATTTCTGCCTTGTAAAGTTCTTTTATTGACTTCAGTGGAAAGGAAAAGAAGAGCAGCTGACGAATCTTAGGTTCTAAATATAAATATGTCTTCAAAATAAACATTAAAGTAATTTCATATGTTCCTTCTTAAAAGCAAGACTTCACATATTGGACTCTGAAAGATTGTAATTATTATTATATGTAAAAATAACTGCCTCATGAAAATAGCTTGTATTAATTGTCGTGACATACGAATTCAAAGCTATGAAAGACAGACAGCAATATAAAAAGCCTACCCAGTCACTGTACAGTGACTTTGGAACTGGAGTTGAAAGAGTCACAGGAATTTTCTCCTAAAAGAAAAGTTATGCAAATCTGCCATTACTGAAGTTTTCTGTGTTTTATGTATGTGATGTTCTCAAATGAAGGGAAAGAAACCACAATTCTTTCCAGTTTTAAGGGCAGTGTGATGCATTCAGAAGGGCAATCAAGAAAGAACAGTGAATGAGTGAATAATAAAAATGTTGTTTAAAAAAAAGAACTTCAGAAGAAACACAGAAACGTATTTCTGAAAATCAAATATTGACAGATGCAGATGTCTTGATAATATTAATTTATGATTTTTTTTCCTTTCTTACAAAACAAGTTAAGAGAATATTCTGTGCCAGATTAACAAGATTTAATTCTTTTCCTTGTCTTACCAGCAAATTGACTGAAATAGCCTAATTTCTCTCTCAAAAAGCTATCACATTCATTACTTCTTTTCAGCTTTTAATGAATTGTCATAGTCATGGATATGAATGCAGAGATATGTACTGAAGTTTGTGCAGACAGGAGTCATTTCACATACTTCTGCAGTGTGATTTTTTCTTTTTTTGAGATTGAACGGGAAAGGTTTTTTTAAAGTAAGCAGAAGAATATTACCAAAACTGGAATTTATCAGGTCATCAAGTTCTTGCTATAGAATGTCTGAAATACTTTATTTATTTATAAATATCTTCTGCTGTATAATATTGTCTGCACAGATGACATAAGCTTTCCTCCACAAATTTGCATCCCCCAAGTGATATTTAGAAGGTATTTAGAGCAGAAAAATGTGTAGTAATTTTCATATTATTTATAAAAAAAAAGAAAAAAAATAGGTACTAATCAGAATTTCCATGTCCTAAGTACATTGGAACAATATTGTGGGTTTCCACACTGGTAAATGGAGATTTTCTTAGGTGTAGTGGATTTTCATTTTTCAAAAGAAAAAAAACTTACAAATTGCAAAAGCATCCCAGAAATAAAACATAGAATTGCCTTTTAAACTGAAGCTCACCATGAGCAAGAACACCCCATGACACTGGAAGGATTTCTATCTGTATTCTTCCTGTCTGATAGCAGAGCAGTGTGGTTTGTATCTAAATATGTGAAACTTTGTTTCATTTTTGGCAATTATTGGTCACACAGCAGAATCTCTTCAGAACTTCACACAGGTGTCTGGTCAAACACTGGGCCCTTTGAGATGATAACAAACTGTTTGCTAAAGTTATTAAGAGCTGGATACATTGTCAGACAGTTAACACATTGTCGGGTGCTTTACTCACAAAGAAAAGCCTATTATAGTTAGAATCTAATTAAATCTCGTTCTTTTATGAAATCACAACAAAATCTCAACTCCAAAGAAGAAAGCACTGTTCATTATTTGGATATTAAATACTGCAGCTGTCAAAAGGGTTAAAAAGAAAATCATACAGTTTCATGTCTGAAAAAAAGATATGGCTTAATTCAAAGGTATTATTTTAAAATATGCAAATTAAGTTATAGTTAATGAATGGCTATTAATAAGGAAATTATTTTTTTCTTTTCTAAATGTAAAGTTGGAGCTTATAGTTTCTTGTGTGTAAGGGCATGGTCTGATATCTTTCCTGAATATGCGAAACTGGTATTGGCTGTGATGGATCTTCGTCTCCTTTGGTGAAGTGGATGATATAACAGATTTCAATTTCAAATAATCTTTCAGTCAACTATCATATTATTGTGAGCTGGTAGTATTTTGACAGATGCATCTGCTCCATTGGCATCCATTTAACATCTAATAGAAATGTTTCCATTTCACTACCTGATTCCAAGGACAAGGTGAGGAAGAGTGCTCCGGAAGCTGGCCTTTCTGTATAGTCCTTTTATATATGTTTTGACAGAAGTTGGTGTGATAATTTCTTCTACAGTCTTCATGATTCATCTTGAATGCCATTGGAATGGTGGCCCCTCTGTAGAGGATAGGACACCTGAAACAGAGAAATCATGGGGCAGTGAGAAAGGGCAAGGTGGATAGCTGAACTGGTAGTGTCTGCCAGTGTCTAAGTGGTTATATCTCTCCCAGAACATGAGGTAGGTTTTGGAATAAGAGCAAAGGAAAACATTATGACACTTCTGTGGGTCCTGTAGCCTTGGCTTTTGGAAAACATGCTCTAAATTGTGTGAATTTTAAACATCTAATATGTGTACAAAACCCTGTTACATTAACTAGAAATGATAAAGAAATGGCTAGCAGTGACATAAGTGCTCCATGGGGGACTTAGGCATGAATATGGTAATATCACTATCGAAATTCCAACCAGCCAATTGGAAAATGGATTTTGAAAAACAGCATTCAGCCTGTGATAATTGCAGCTTAAATCCTTAACGCTTCAGGAGAATTCATACTCCATTAAATTAACTGCTCTACAGAAGCAGACTTCAGAAGCCTGATATTTAAGAAACATAAGCAAAGAGGAGACTGGACTTAAATACAGGACTTTCTAAAAGATGTTCCAAAAGTTGTTCCAAAGGACAGCTGCAAAGCAAATGCAATTGTTGAAGTTCTTTGCCAACCCATTTCTGGGTAGGTGAAGCCTCAAAACAGAACACCATACAAGCAGAGCATGCACACCTTTTCAAAATAATATGCTGTCTTCTGTGTGAACTTGATGTGCATGGAACCGTGAATGTATTGCTCATAGTTGGGATGTTTTTGCACATGTTGTTCAGAGACAAAATATTTCACTCAAAAGAAAATATTATCGTGTCAATAACTATGACTAATAGATATGAATGGAGATATTCAATTTTAGGATTATACTCCAGACTCTCTGGACTTACAGAAAAAGTATTGGCTTGCTTATTTGTCTTCATATAAATAAAACCAAGAAACTTAGTGTTTATTTTCTGGTGTTTTCATTTTGAGTGCCATTGTTCCAAATACTGTCTTAGTCGGAAGAGTATAAAATGGCAGATTCCCAGGAAGATAATCTGGGGTTTGCACACATGTCCAATGCAATGCCCAATGTCTTGTCAAGTCCTCAGCTTCTGGCATTTGCTTCTTCACAGACTTTCTGTTCCTATTTTTTTTAAAGTTACTATGCCATTTTGGGATGACATTCTAGCTAGACCTACTTGCAAACTGTAATTTTTGAGAGTTTAAAACCTTCACTTGCTATTCAATTTCTTCTTTTTTAAACCTCATCAAACTTCCTAGTCTAAGAGACACCTAATTAAACTTCCTGTGTGTTCATCCTGGCTAGCATACTTTAAATAGCACTTCTGTATGAATTGCTAAAAAGTTAGTTTATTCTATATCAAAATTGTTTCACGCATTCCAGCAGTGACAAGATCCCATCTTCACTTGGATTCACTTTTTAAAAAAAAATAATGGCTTGAGTTATTAAAGAAAAAAGTACTTACATGCTACATGTGTAGAAAATGGTTTGATTAAACAGATATTTGGGAGAAATTTCATCTGACTCGTATTGTACATCTACCAAGCAAACACCAACACCTGAGCTATGTCTCTGAAGTCTTTTTATAGTCAACATAAAAAAGGCAATTCTGAGTTATTATTCCTCTTATCATGAGGAAGACATTTAAACTGGGTCATATTAATTACACTTTAAAAGTTCCCACTTCCCAACATTCATAATAAAAGGAGTCTAGACAACTGGCTCAGAGGTATATGTCTGCATTCCAGACTTCTAAAACCAGGTATCAGGAGGCAAATTTGTATTCAAAAAGTCAGAAAATGAGATAATTAATCAAATAAGTTGATTCTGTCTGTCCAGTGTGCAGATTTTATGGGTGATCTTTTGTCCTGGTCTGAAGCAACTCCTGTCCACATTAAAACAGTGTTGAAATTGCAGCTTTTATAACATGGACTTCTGTTCCTGCTCCTTAGGGAAGTTGGATTAAATTGGATGTTTGCAAGAACATACCATTTTGTAATCCAGTAGTCTTTCCTTTTTATACAGTTGCCCTTTTAGATTCTTTAGTAGGAAAATTAAACTAAAGAAAGAAGGGTTAACAGTGATTATAATAAATATATCCCTTTTAATATATTTTTTTTAAATTTGGGTGGTGCGAGGGGTGGGGAATCTTTCCTTAGATTGCTATTTCATCTGTTTGAATAAGTGATTAAGAGAGTGGCATCTTCAACAAAGGGGAAAAGAATGAACTTACCTACTTTCCATATTTGTTACAGAAATGAGTGACATCATTTTCCCCTCCATTTTCATGCCCTTGTACTTATAGGTAAACTCTCCTAGTCCAGACTTCTCTGCCAATAAGATCTAAAAAGCCCAAAACACAAACCCTTGAAAGATATGAAACATCACATGAAGTGGAAACCTCAGTACCTTCCAATATCTCAGGATGGGAGGGTGAGCAGGCAGAGGGTATGGGGGTGGTGGACTTTATCAGAATGGAATCAAATCCTTAGACTGAAAAAAATACCTTGCTTTGGCTGCATGGAAGATATTACAGCCATGCTTTCTCTCTCTATTCCACAACAAACTCACCCTAATATATGTACTATCATATGCCATTTGGATTTTAAGAGACACAAGAGTAGAAGGAAAGAGCACTAATAAAACTCTAGAAGTGTTCTCTCTTATTACTCTACTAGTCTCCTGACCTACCAAATTTGGAATAACATAACTAGACTTGGTATATGCTAACAGATGAAAAGCATTATTTGATGAAAACTGCGTAGGAACTTTCTAGGTGAGGAATAGGACGTGCATGGCAAGAAGGAGAGGGAAATATCTCCCCAGAAAAATTATTTTGTCTTCCAAAAGGAGGCAGTTCAGACATAATCTTTTGGAGTTTTGATTGGTTATTTTCTCTATTCTCTATTTTCCTGTCCACCAGACAACACAAATGCAAGGACTGGATCTGGGACCATGTCTTCCAAATTAGGTGCCTAATCTGGCTAATGAAGGAAACCAGGATTTTGGGTATTTTGCAGGGTGCTCTAACAAACACTGTCAGACAGAGGTTCTGGATTTCAAAATCTGGGATGCAGAGAATGTGCTGTGTCTGCTCCAAGGCCCATTGCCAGGGTGCCATCAACACTGCTGAGGGTTGATGAAAGCCATCATCCTGTCCCTGGCAGATAAAATTGCCAAGTTTATCTTCATAGGCCAAGTGAGGATCACCGGCACAATGCCAGACAGGGAATCCAAATTACAACTTCCAAGGAGTAAGCATCTTGTCTGTCCCACTCCCAGGATAATCCTAGCAGGGCGTCAGCCCCATTGTTCATGTATGAAACCCTTCACCAGGGTTTCATTAGGCCCAGATCCCTGTATCATCTTTAAAACTAAAGGAAATTCCTGCTGAGGGGTATGGGAAAAGAATATATTGGGAGAAAGAACAGTATGGTGAAAGAACATATTGGAATGACAAGAATTTATTAAGGCATGTTTCAAGGAAGAAACAAAGGTGGGGAAAAAAGGGAAGTATTTATGTGATTTGGGAAGAAACAAGTATGGGAAACAGAGGATGTAAGGGAATAGAAGAGTTCATTTGCAGGTAAGCAGGAGCTGGTCAGTACACTTTCTGGTCATGCCCTGACCCTGATCACTGCTGTCTGTCATGTCTCCTTGTTAAGTTCCTTCAGTTTTTTTCTAGGAAGAGGCTCTCCACCCCATGACCACATGTGTGTATGGGTCTGTGGTGTCAACTGGAGTGAATGCAGGTATGTGAGTATGTGTGGGACCACAAGTGAAGATCAAGCTGAACAAGCCAGCAGGGAGTGGCTCAGGATTAAGGGGGTGTGTGGATCTGCCAGCAACTGAGAAGGCTGGGATCCAGAAACCGCAACTGGTCAGGCTGGGTGGATGAGCCCAGTATCTTCCCTGAATCTTGCAAATCTTCCCTCTAGCAGACATCCTGCTCAGCCAAAGCTGGAAGCAGGATGAGCCATTATTCTCTGGGTTCATGTGAGTGCTCTGTGTGTCTGTTCTTTGTGTGGACAGATGTATAAATATGTGTATATATATTCTATATAGAGTAAACTGCCTGTCAGGAATAGGCACTCAGCCTCCTTATTGGAGACACTGTGAGACTTTAACTGAGTCAGAGTTAAAGGTCTTTTCCAACCTAATGCTTCTGTGATTCTATGAAATCATGTCTCAAAGATGGCCATAGAAAACCTGAGCTGTGCAAGAGGAGGTTCCCAACCACGCCCTATCAGGTAATTCCACCTGCAACTATTTGTCTGAAACTAGAAACAGTGTGACTGGCTGTCACTGAAAACCCAACATTGAATGGGTAATAGAATTTAATGTTGGTAAGTGTAGCCACTTAGCTACACAAAGAAACTGTCAGTCAAAAGTCCAGTCTTCAACCATTGAATGATCCTAGGGAAAGCTTTTTAAGTTGTTAAATAATTTTGGCGATGTATAAGATAGTTTTACGGGAATACATTGAACAGGTATTGATAAAGAATTTGGTAATCTAAGTAAGAAGGGTAGCATCTCTGCACTGGATTAGAACAAAAGACAATGAGATTAGTTTTCATACTTTCAGGAGAGGTTAACTGCAAAACACCCACAGAATTTCAATAGGTTTTGGCACTATAACAACATTAAAGATATTTCAGATTATTTCCAGGTGATCCAGGGTAACCTAATGCACTGATTTCAGCAGTAGAAACTGGTTCTAGACATAATATGAATTTTTTTTTATAGTTCTTTCATTGCATCAAAATAATTCCGAATATTTAAAATATCTAATAATGCAACATATAAACTGCATTTAAATTCTGTACTTTGTAACCTCTGATAACCATAAAAAAGGAGACACCATAGTTGCATGTCTCATTCAGTGCATTGTGTTTTGCAGATGACTGGGAAATTTTTCTGGTTAAGATTTTTTTCTTTCATTGTCGGATACACATTTTGATAGGTTTGATGTAAAGTTCAAAGAGGACAAAGAAGCCTAAATAAGAATTTTATATTAAGAGATAAAATGATTTTTAATTTTTTTTCATAGAAAGAACAAAGTTTTTGTTTCCTACTTTGACAGGTTTTTAATCTCTTTGTATCATAGAAAGGACTGCCAGAAAGACGATGGACTAAAAGCCAAAACTAAGTGATGCTCACACAGTACAAAAGAGAGAGTTGGCAGGTCCTCAAAACTGATTATTTAAAATCTATTTTCCAGGAGATTTGATAAACTGAATTTCCACAACCTGAAATGGACTATTACATAAAGATATCCCCAGGCACTGCTTATAGTCAACAAATCAAACAGATCAGAGCTTTTATCAAATTTGATCAACAAGCTGTAATCTCTTTAAAAATTTTCCAAACCTGTTTAAGGATTTTTGCAAGCCTTGTATAGTCTTACAGTACATGACCTTCTCTTTCTCTCCTTTTTCTCTGTAAAGAACTTAATTCAATTTGTCTCCTTAAAAGACCAATCTTGTAATACAAAAGTAGCCCAGATTAGGAGTTCTCTGGGACTCCAGCATCTAGAATCACTATTTGTGCCGTAAGAGACAGTGAAATGCTGAAAGTCATGCAAAACAGAAGTTTCCAACAGCCAAATTAACTCTTGACTCTCTTTTTTACTGGGTTGTATAGTATTTTTGCCCACCTGTCACATGATCACATTGCCCATCTGCCAGTCTAACTTGTGATTTCCATTTAAATTTTAAACAGAGATGAATACATTCTGTAAGGGGATAAGAGAGGCTTAACTTGGGAGGAAAGCAGGAAAAACTTGGCCATTGTCAATCCCCATTGGAAGCAAGTGACTGAGCAAGTGGAACCTGCAGTTGTCAGATCAATCAGCATGCAGGAAGGTCAGACACAGCCACGGCACAGCTCTGACTCCTTCCCAGGTGACAGACCAGAACACTGTGAAGGGCGCTTGGGGACGAGGAGTGGAAGCTGAGTTTAAATGCCCAGGAGGCACCAGGGACATATAGGAGCAGTGACGTGAATTATCATGAAAATCTTTGCCTGAGAAAATTTGGGGTCAGTTTTATGGGTTGGTCTAGGAGACAAAAACAAAAACAGAAAACAAAAACAATAGAGATCTACTCTTCCTGAAACTTTTAAAAAAACTATTATTTCCCTTTTTCCTTCATGTGTAGGTTTGGAAAACTCTTTAGGGCTATTTCTTCCTAAAAATACTGGATTTTTCTATGTCCTGTAGCAGCAAGACTTGCTTCTCCCTTTATTGGCATAACTGAGATAAACACTAAATATAGTACAATTAATCAGTTATGCCAAAGATAATTTTGGCTTAGTGTGGGTATACCAGGCAGTGCACTGAAGTGCCCCTAAAAGCTGATATAGCTGAATGTCACACTGATATGCAAAAATACTGTCTCATCTTTCAAAAACTGATACACTGGGGGCCTCTGCTCAAAGTGTCTCATGAGGTGTAAACACGCACCATGTTGCGAGTCACATTTTTTCTTTGGTTGCTGGTGCTCTGATTCAATTCTTCGTCATAGATATGCCACTGTAGAGCATGTAGGCATGTATTTTTCCACAGTGCTATATAATAGGAGACTCATATTTGTGGAAAATAGCAGAATTAGAGAGTATTTCTGGTATACTACACAATAAATATCTTTGATATAAAGGTGGGCAGCTGCTTCTTTATAATCTCACTTGTCAGAAGATGCAGTACTCCTTTCCCTCTGCAATTTTAGTACTGCTGTTCAACGAATTCATAAAAAGGTAGTTTCATCATCTATAAGAAATTTGTTATTCACCTGATTCCATTTCATAGTGTCATAGTTGTCATACATCAGAGTTAATAAAAGGTTATTATAGGTTATAAAAGGTTAAAATAGGCATGCAATATACAAATATTTTAAAATGCCAATAAAGGCATTTACTCAGGGAAACATTGGCAAAGTAGGGAATCTCCCTCCCCCTCTCCTTCCCTTCCCCACGGTTTTTTATATAGTTTTATGTACACTGAAACACCTCTGACATAACGTCTGAAATGTCTGTCTTCCTGCTTTCTCTTCTACACAGCTAGTAACTAGCAGTCCTAGAGATGGTGATACTGCCTGGAGAGGTAGAATTTCTGGGGTTAAGCTATACCAGAGAAAATGAGTCAAACATGAGTCTTGCTTCACGACTCTTTGGAGAGGGTGCATTAAAGACCATGTTATTCTTTTCCTTAAAGGACAAGATTGACTCATAATTAGTTGTTTGAAAAAACACAGTGTAGGCTTATCTTCAAATTTATTGTTTCCCTCTCAACAACAGAGCCTTCTTGAGACTTTGAGGAGATTTTCCTGCATGAAATACCTAACTCCAGAGCCTTCAGTGTGCCTGTACAAACTGTCATCCTGGTTTTCCTAAGACTTTATAGAAGTAGACTCTAAAGTGCTTTAAGAGTTTTCTGCACAGAACTCTAGAAGCCTTGTAGAAACATAGAAGAGCTTTTTTTCTCCTAAATTTTCTGGCTTTGAGTGACCTACACTTAGATCCTCAGCTCAATTGACAGAAAAATATAGACCAGGTAAAAATCCGTGATTTATCTTACCTTTTTTCTTTATATACTACTTTTTCAATATAAATTTAATTTTTCTTTTACTGTATGTTACAGTGATTTTTTTTTTTTTCTTTCAGGAAATCTAAAGAATTTATGGTTACATAAGGCATGCAAATATGACCAAAAGCAGAGAATTAAATCCTTCAAATGCAGATCTCAGAAATAAACTTATTTTATGCTTCCTTTTCCATAGTAGTAATAACACTTAGAGCTTTTAATTCCCTGAGTATCAAGGAGTTTCAAGTTAACAGGGAGCTGTACTTCATATATGGAGAACTTGAAATGATTGAGTTCTGCTATCAAAATGGCTAAATGTGGAATTTTGTGGCTGGTTAGGCATCATAGTAAATTTCTTATCAAAGCAGAGCTAGTGTTCAGAAAGGCCATTAGTTATCAGGGATTACCCTTTCATTTACTTCCCCCCTCTGCTTTTTTTAAACAGGTGAATCCCAGAAAAATGTTAGTTCATAGTCATAAAATCATAGAAGAGATTGGCTTGTGAGAGACCTTTAAAGGTCATTTAATCCAGCTCCCCTGCAATGAGCAATGACATCTTCAACTAGATCAGATTTCCCAGAGCTCCATCCAACTTAACCTTGAATGTTTCCAGGGATGGGGCATTTACCATCTTGCAGGGCAATCTGTTCCAGTGTTTCACCACCCTCATTGTAAAAAATGTCTTCCTTATATGTAGTCTGCATTTACCCTCCTTTAGTCTAAAACATCTGAATTTATTGAAGGGAGGTAATAAGATTTCCCCAGAGCCTTCTGTCCTCCTGGCTGAACAAATGCAGCTCCCTCAGCCTGGCCTCATAGCAGAGGTCCTTCAGCCCTGTGATCATTTTTGTGGCCCTATGCTGGACTTGCTCCAATAGGTCTTTCCTGTGCTGAGAACACCAGAGCTGGACACTCCAGATGGGATTTCTCAAGAGTAAAGGAAGAGACCTAACCCTAACCTGGTAGCCATGCTTCTTTAGGTGCAGTCCAGGATATGGTCAGTTTTCTGGTGCACACTATCAATTTGTGTTGAGCTTTCCATTCACCAGCATGCCCAAGTCCTTCTCCTGCAGGCCTCAATTCATTCATCCCTCAGCCTGGATTGATTCGAGGGGATTCCCCTGACCCAGGTGCAACACTTTGCACATGGCCTTATTGAACTTCAGGACCTTTCCATGCACCCACTTGTCACACAAGTCCGTGTTCCTCTGTGTGGCATCCAATCCCTCATGCGTGTCAACCGCACTGCTCAGCTTGGTGGCATCTGCAACCTTGCCAAGGGTGCACTTGGACCCCACTATGTCATTGATGAAGACATGAAACAGTACCAGTCCCAGCACACACCCCTCAGGGATAGCATCATCACTATCTCCATCTGGACATTGAGCCATTGACCACTACTCTCTTGATGAGCACATTCTACCAATTCCTCATCCATGGAACAGTCCATCCATCAAATCCATACTTCTCCTATTTAGAGAGAAGGGTGTTGCTGGAGAGCATGTCAAAGACCTTACAGAAGCCCAGATAGATGGCATTCATGGCTTGTTCACTGAGTAGTTCTACTGTCCAATTCAATGTTGTTGCCATGCAAATGAGCTGCCAAAATACAGCACAACAGATAGCTTTAAAGTCAGGTTCAAAGGCCATGAGAAAGATCAAGCAATTTAACTGGTATTTGTTGCATAATCCTATCACTGGTATTAAAATTTGCCATGCATAGCATTTCACTTTAAACCCTGCTGATCTGCAGAGAATCCAATAACCTGCTGGAGTACAAAAACAAGCATTCTTATGTCTAATTAAAACCCAGAGAAATTATTTTATGGCCCAGAACTCTGGAAATGCCTCTTCCTCTCTATTGACATAAGAGGGAATTTACAGATAATTTTCCATGTAATTTTCAGTTCTCTCCCAAACCGTAGAAGTATCAGCCACTCCGGATCTCATGACTGGGAAACAGGGTGAAACAATAATTGGGGAAATATCAAGAGCTCAGGAAAAGTTCATGGATGTTCATTTGTATGTAAAGAAAATTGGAGAAGGTATAACTGAGAAAGGAGTATAAAGAACAGTTTAGCTGTCAGAGCAGACTGTAATGAAGTTATGGATCAGTCCCTAATGGGTAGGAAGGACTGTATCAAAAAGAAAGGTGCTCCTACACATAGGGAAATCTGTCCACTTCATTTTCCAAAGTAGGAGTTTGTGCATTTGCAGATAACTGCACAGGTATATTAGAGTTATTTTTGTCAAATCCAGAAAGAGTTTAGAAAATGTTTAGTAGTTATTTTCATATCTTCAGAACGCATCTGCATGCACATTAACATGTGTGCAAACTCTTTTAGAAGCTCATTAATTTGAGGGAAAAAATCTTAAATTTAATCAGTATCAGGAGAACGAGAAGTTATGGAAAAAATGTGTTCAAATGAAGTCAGAGAGATTCAGTCAAATGTTAGAAAATTATTTTGTGGCTCTTTGATCCAAAGGTTTTTTCAATAGCTGTTCCATATCTTCCATACAACCATGTGAGAGACTAAAGAGAGAAGTCTAGTATAGGATTAATCAGATCCTAAAACACACTGATTTCTAGATCATATGAATAAACCTGTCATTGTTGTTGTGACATTTAGAAATGCTGCCAGACCAACCCAAACTCTGTCCCCCTGAATTTTACAAGTCCACCTTTATTTGAAATCAAAATTCACTTTACCTAAGCTTTTACTAGATATTATATAGTCACAGAAACAAAATCATCTTATTGAGGGAAAAGAGTATAAACTAGATATATTTTATATCTAGGGGAGAACCACTAAAGGAATTCTGTTAGTAAAAAATATTACTTGAGTTTGTGGACTTGAGCAAACTATTTTATAATTTGGTCTACTGCTGCAGTACAGACTAGGGGTAAAGATAGTGTTTAAAAATCCTTTTCCAAAAAAAAGAAAAATAGAAAATAATGACTTGTTTTGATTCTTTATAATCTACCACAAATTTGTTCTGTTAGAAAAGAGTTTTTTACAGTTCGACCATTCTGCATTTTAAAAGCCATAACAGTGAAGACATATCTCTGTCAAAATAAATCTCTTGAAGTACAGTATGAAATAATATATTTGCAAAAAGAAAAAGTGAATACATGAGAAATTCCATAAAGATGTGTTCTTCTACTGTGTACAGATGGTCAGATGCAATTTAGTTTGAAATCCATCATATATGATCTGGTATGATTCAGCTTGTCAAATTAAATTTTTGACAGGCTCAGTCTTTAAAGAAGTACTAAAGCTTATATAACAGCAATAATTGGTCAGCACAGGTCTATTTTCAGAAGCATCTGATCCTAACAAACTTTGAAAACAGGAGCATTTTGGCAGAAAATGATTGATCTCAGAAACCAGACTTAAAGACATATGTCTCTTTGGATTTAAGCTTATGCAAAACAAATAAACAAAAAAACCAACCAACTAACCAACCAAAAAAACAACAAACCCCAAGCAACCATATCCAAAAGAACAAACCCAAAAAACTCACAGGACTTTAGAAAATTGAATTTTATTACTTAAATGAAATTGGAGAGCTTGTCTCCCCTCTCAGAGCTCAATATTCAGAAGAATTTCTGGGATATTATCATTGCTTTCAGAGATTGGAGAGTAGTGCTTTCACTGGTGTGAGATCCTGGAGCTGTGTTGAGATTGTAGGAACCACTGTTGTACTGGAAGACAAAGGAAAGGGACATCATAAGAACTTACAAAGGAGCATAACAGGAGCAATGGTTGCTGGAAGGACTCTGTCAGAAGCCCCAGAGAGAGAAGAGCTTCACTGTGGTGACCTATTAGAGAGTCAAACAATGGGCTACAGCTGGCCCTAGGGAGAGATATCCCCTGTCATGCTTTCCAAAGGAAAAAAAAAAAAAAATCAACATATAATATTTGATAGTAGCAGGAGAGTTAGAATGAAGCATGGATTGGTACAGCCATTGCACAAAGCTCACATGGACAAACTCCAGCCCAGCCAGCCTGCCTGTTCTAGACATGTCTTTTTCAGTTACAGATTAACAGTATGCCCAAATTACCTTTCCCATAGCACAGGCATCTTCTGTGCACCTGTGCTCATCTCTGTAACAGCAGGAAAATTTCTGGCAATACATTAGCCATCCTTCTGCCACATTTCATTCAAAAATATCCATTGGGTCTGCAGAGGCCTGCTTGACACAGCTTACATGAGATATGTGCTATATATTTTTATCTGGATGTTTGCTAGTAAACGTGCTTAATTTAACCTTAATATTTCTTTATAAACAAAGAAAAACACATTTAGTGAAATAATATTCAAAATTCCTCAATGAATATACTTCTATACATATTTTGTATGTTTAGAAGTTTTTGGGAATGCTTACAAAGTGACAAGAGATATCAGATTTAGTATCCTATACTTGCTAATTTTGGACAAATACTTTTTCTTTAATGTTTTAGATTATGTTGTATATTAAATCCTGCATACTGGAAGAAACTATAACACTACTTGGAAGATGTACAGCACAGATAGGCCTTAAAACCCAAGACACTGGGAAATTTCCACATGAATTTTTATTCATGTTCCTTCTTTACATGAGTACAGACCCCAACAGGATACCAGCTCCACAGAATGCCTACTAAAGCAGCAAAATATGGAGATCTTAATAGTATGATATAAGAAAGAGGCCAGACTTATAAACTAATTTGCTATCTGGCTGCTGGAGAATATGACAAATATCCCATATGGATGCTTTTTCCATTCCACCTGTTAGTGTTTTCTCATAGGCTACTTGTTTAACAACCCTCTTTTTAGTAATAAAAATTACTAAATAGCAGATACATTGCAATTTTTTTAAGCACTAACACTGAGTATTGAGTAGTGAGTACAGCTGAATTGTATTCTAAAGTATTTTTCTTGTTTAGTCTGAATTATTCAAGGTTTTTAATCAGAGCTTTAAAAAATTAGGCTTGTAGATAAATATCTCAACTGAGTTTTTAATGATTTTTTTCCCTCACAATAAAAATAGGGCTTTCAGGCCCAATGTTTGCCAAATGTTTCCATAACCAGTGAATATTTTGCTCCCCTTAGTCACATGCTGTGAATTATAAGAATAAATAGATTTGGGAATTTTAATAAAGGCAGAAATGGAGTTGTTTCATGCATAGCCTAATCACTAGGATGCTCTTTGTTTGATTAAAATGTCAAGAAGGCTATTAGGAAGCAAAGACAAAAGCAAAAAAATATGGCTTGGGATAAATAGCCCTCTACCAAAACTCCAGGAATAATCAACAGCTATTCATTTATGTTCTCTGCTTGTGATCCTCTGCTGAGTTCACCAGACTAGCACATTAAAGGGTCAAGAGAAATTGTGCAGCTAAACTGGCTGTAAATTTCATAACCATTTAAGCAAGGAGCCAGACTCTCAGAGCCCAGTAGTGAGTGAAGCTGGGAAGGTTGCACAGGTCTCTGCAAAAGGCTAACAAGATTTTAGATAACACTATTGTGGATATAGATCTTTGCTCAGAAAATTTTTGTTCTTAGCTTTCACGGAAGCAGCTGTCTGGCTACTCTGTTCCCTCCAAACATACAATCTTGTAGGGAAGATATTGTCTTACAGGGAGCTAACTTGAGAAAATATGATCAATGGACAGTTTATCCTATCCCAGTGGAGCCATAAAGATTTGAATTTTTCATAAGCCTTCATGTAGCAGGTAGTACACACAGAAAAAGGAGGCAGGGTTTAAATGTATTAGGTCTGTAACTGTGGTATATTACATGCTGCTTGTAAAGTTATCCACACTTAATGAAGGAAAAAAAAGGAAATTAATTGTCCAAATTCAAGTCACATATTTGAGCTGACAATATAACCCACAAATGCTCTGTTCTTTGTGATATAATCTTTCCTATATATGACATTTTTTATTGTGCTGTTACACTTTGTTCTAACTGACTAAAACATCATATAGGATAAGAGTGAGCATCAAGTGTAGTTGCACTGAAAAAGGTAAAGGCCCAATCAAGTGTTCTGTTGCAGTCAAAAGGGATGCTGCAGCTTTTTAGGAAAAAAGTTTGTAAAAGTGTTTGATGACCAAATTGTGGAAAATAAAACAACAGAAAAAGAAATAACATTCCTTGTGGAAACTGAAAGTATTTCTGACTGAAGTGAGACTTTCCCATTTCTGCAGTCTTGAGTATTAAAGCATGGTTTGTAGGAGACGCCTTGTAGCCTATAAAATTATTTGCAAACTGAGGACAACATGTCAAAACTTGTGTGTCAAAACACAGACTTCTAATCAATACAGTGGTAATTTACAAGCAATTTCTCAAAAATATGAAATTTTCAGCCCTCTCATTGGTGTTAGTTCTGTTGCTCAAATCCTTCAAAATGTATGGTGCCTAATTTAGCTTGTAAAGTTAGCACACAACATCGATAATGGAAAACACCCATGACTTCTTCAAGATATTTGAGCTTGGAAGTGGAAGTAGAAACCCCAAGCTGTTACTGCATTTTACATCATTATTCTGGCAGACTTGCTGTGGAGATTGAGCATCACTCATCTGATTTCATACGTTTTTAACTGATAGCTGATATCACTTCATCAGAGACCCTTTGTAAGAACGCTAACATGTCCAAATTAATACATCTGTCCAGTTCCAACAAACTAAAGCATATGTTATACAACCAGGTAGAAGGTGTCTATGTGGGTGATAAAGTTTATGCTATATGGAAAGCAGACTCCTTGGAACTAAACACTAAGACACTTCAGAACTCTTTACTGTTTTATAAACAAGTCTTTCTAAGCTAGGGAGTAAAAATTAATGTGATAGCTGGGTGGCATGATAACATATTGCAGGGATAGCAGAGATTAGCTTTGTTTAAAAAAAATTGTTTAGAAAGGACTCCCATTTATTACAAAATTAATTTTGTAGGTGCCTGTTTCAGAAAGATTCTCAAACTGCACAGTTATTGGCAGCAGACCAGATTACCTTTTTTGTCTTTGAATGTCCTTTTGCCCAGCACCATGAGGGCTGGAAAATGAAAAGCTGTTTGGAAATTATGTGCGTATCACTTAGTCATGCCATAAAATAACAGGCAGGATATTTCTTACATTGATATGGAAGAAAAGGTTTCTGTAATTCTCTGGAGGGCTGCAACAAAGCACTGTGCAATCATACCTACAAGTTTATCTGTGTGTGATGCGTTTTCATCATGAGTTTGTAACGCCAGTTGCATCTACTCGCCATGGAAACCCTCTTATCACCAAAGGGTTTGTACATCTCCGAGCCTTCTGATTTACTGTAAGAACTTTGCAAAGCAGTCCCTTCATCAGGGTTGTGGGTTTTTTCTTTTTCCCCCTCTAAAAACATTTCTTAATAGAAATTACATTTTGCTTTAAAATGTCCCAGCACATTTTCTAAGACACCATATTGGTTTTTATTGTACCACGTACAAAAGGGGTGCTGGATTATATGGCAAGGGCAAAAAGTATAGCTTAAAATCTTATTCTTATTTTTTTTTTCCTTCATGGCTCTAATTTCATTATATTTTAGAACTTATTTAGTTATATTTTAGGTCCCTTCCAACCCAAACTATTTTATTATTCTATCAATTTATGATTTCAGAATTCCATAGTTCTTTTAATAAAGCGATTTTCATCATTTTGGTTTTAGATCCTTTGTTTTACTCTATTGTCTCCTCACCAAAGTATACATTTGTACTAATTCTCAGTATTGAATAGACAACTCTTCTGAATTGATACTGACTTATATGAAGCTATTAAAAGTTGTTTAAATTCAAATGACTATCCCACCTCTCATACACAAAGCTTTTATTTGTAGCTAGAATATCAAATACAAGTGTACAGAATTTGCAATTAATTGGTTTTATATATCACCAAGCAAAGCACTTTATTCTACTCCCTTCCCACCCCCCCCAATAGAACAATTTGCACTTTACATTCAAGGCCTGCCCTATTGCCGGAGGCCTGTGGGCTCTCTTTCCAAATCCAGCTCACCCATGTTATATTACAGAATTCTACTGGATAAGCTTTGGCACAGAATATCAGCTGATTTATAAATAGACCAAGTAATCTTCTTCTTCTTCTTCTTAACCTGTTTAGAATAAAACCTCAAGTTCATATTCTCCAGCCTAGCAACCAAATGATAATAAGGAAAGAGGCCAAAAATGGCCATTGAATATCTTCATTAAGAAAATGTTTATAATTTCTTTTTGTGTTTCGGGGTTTGGGTTTCTTGGTTTGTCGATTGGTTGGGTTTTTAACTCTTCTTTTTCAAGTTAGGTTTTTATTTTTGTTTTTTAAGAGATAGAGGTTGGATGACTTTTCAGCTATAATGATCTGATTTGCTGCTTTGGGAAGTCAAATTGCCGTGAAAAAAAACCAAAACCCGTAGTCCTAGAAATACCCCTGTCTGTGCAACACTTTCTGAATAAGAAATTGGTGAGCTGTTTCTAATTCTGAAGCTATGTTAATGAATTGCCTGTGATTCTTACAGACCAATGGATAAATCTTAAGGGGGAGTCTGGCTGTTACTCGTATCTGTAATCCCCACACAATATTTGCTACTACTGGATCTGTAGCGACATTTCCCCAAGTTCCACTTAGATTTCTTCTTTTTCCTAAAACACACTGAAGCTAATTATTGTGGAAGAACTTCCCAAATTTTTCAGAGTTAATTATCTGGAGTTAATTACCTGATCACGTCTGAATTTATATCACAGCCATTCAATGCCAAATCACCCCATTTACAGTAGTGAAACATTGCAGGGAACTCTTTCATTTAAAAGCTCCTTAAAAATAATTCTCAGAATTCTTCAGAACACTAAGGGAATGCTAGCAAGGATTTTCATTTGAGCTCATCCTAGGCAGCCAAATTATTATTTATAATAATGTTTTTAAAGCATCCACAAGACAAGGTCTTGACAGAGGAAAGCTTTTACTCTTCTTTTAGAGAAAGTCAATTACTCTTCTTTTTTGGATGAAGCAAAAACATAATAGTCTCTGTTTTCTCTGAGAAGGACTTTATATGACATGGTTATGGAATAGCTTCTGCAAACAGTTGACATACCAGGTACTGAAAGATAGACAAAAAAGAAAAAAGAACTGAATTTCTGGGAAATAAAAACTCTTTAAAGAATGCCTCAATTTTTATGGGTATGTCACTCTATTCCACACTGATATTATGTTCAGTTTCACATGATTAAGATTAGGAAAACAAAGAAAAGAAAGTCAATAGAAGAAAACAATGAAATATAGATAAAAGTGGAGGAAAGTCGATGTCAAATTGTAAATTATTTCTGCTGGCATGAAAAACAGTTTATAAGGTAACCCAAAATTATTCCAAAGAAAACAGAGACAACCCAGTTTGAAATCCCAGTATTAAAACAAATCTCAATCAATCAAATGATTAATTCTACCTTCACAATGTGTCAGTTACAAATGATAACAACTGGAAACAATGGATTATAATTTGTCATCTCTTTGAAGTCTCAAAATTTGGTGATAGGCAAAATACCAATGAAGCTAACAATTGTTGGGTAAAACATGATTAATATTCTGCTCCATGACAATTTTCTTTCCTTAAAGAAAGAGACACCATTTCAATCAAATCACAGTTTTGTCCTTCCAAGGGCAAAGTAAATCACTAATATGTTCAGATGCTTAGAGAAACCTTTGAGCAAATTTATTCACTTATACGAATTTGAAACTTTAAATGCTGTGTTTTAGTACTCAAAATAGATATTCCTATTTGAACGTATTTTCTATTAGGTATTTTATACAATATTGTGTAGTAGTAGAATGCTTTGCAAATTAGTGTAACTGTATTAAGATCAATGGAAAATGGAAACTTGCTTAATTTCCCTATAATATGAAGAACTTAAAGGCTCAAATATTTATTTAGGTCTTATCTAAAAATGTGTAAAATGTCTTTCTTAGTAGATATATGCTAAACAGTACTAGAAACTTTGATCTGTACAGTAAATTGAATTTTCATTACTCAAGTATAATGTCCTTTATTAATATTTATTTATATGTAATGCTACAGTATCTTTTGAAGCCCACTTTTTTTCCCCCTCTGTTTTCTTTTTACATAATGGGCCTTATAAATAGCAACTTTCATTATCTCCAGTTTCTTTCTCATAATTTCTTTTTCACACTTTTTTTTTTCTGAGTTTTTTTTGGCCTCTGATGTACTTCCAGAAATGCTTTAAATATTACTCAATACGGAAACCTGCTGACAATTATATTAAGATTGAGAGCAGTCTCTAGCGTCTACAGGTGATTCTTCAAAAATTTATTTCTACAACTAGCCTGTAGATTTATTCAATTTATTGAAAACATGAGACTTGCTGGGGACAAGCAAACAGCCACATCAAAAGTTAATTTGAGAATTGTTGGAATAGGAATACTCAGCGCTCAGTACTGCCGAGGTACCTTTCTCTTTGTCAGTTTATTCAGAGACTAGCACAGACAGCTACACATAATGTCATATTCTAAAGCTTTCATGTGAAGTCTGCATGTATTTCTGGAAGATACTGCTCATCCGAGTACAAACTATCATGCTCAGCAAAGTTTTGTGAAATATAATATACATTATTATTGTGAAATACAAATATAATAAATGTACAACTTCAAAACTCCACCTGGCTGTAACTGCCCAGGTCAAGGGTCCACCACCTCATCCAAAAATGAAGAAAATTAGTAAAATTCTTCTCCAATTTTTTTCTGACTATTCATATGTATTATGCCCCCCCAAAACCAATGTTTAATTATAGAAACATTGTTTTATTGCAAAAGATGAAGACAACAATTATTTAGTAAGGCACCTGCCCTTTTAATGTCCAGGGTGGCCACAGCCAGGCAACTGTGTTCAGGAGGTGATCGCAAGAGCCAGCAAGTATGAAGGTATGCTAAAAAAACAAAACAGGGAAAGGAAACACCCTAACATACTGGCTGATGCTTGTTGGAATGATTGTATGCAGTGACTAGAAGTTTTAGCTTTTGAAGACTAAAAAAGGTGAGTGTCATGAAACATCTTTGATAGTTTGATGTAGGGTATTTTCATCAGATAAAATACAAAGGTATTTACATCAGATCTTAGCATCTGTGCAATCTATCTTAGCTATCATTGCCACAGTAAGTTCTAGGATTTTTCTCTCCTATGGGCTTTGTTGTCTAACAAGCATACCTATGGATCAGTTTGGTTTTTGGTTGGGTTTTTCTTTCAATTTCAATTTGAAAATAAATATGCTGGAACATGCTAACTCAAAAATGCTATAATTTTGTTCTTTTAATTCAGTAAAATAGCGCACATTAATGCTTTTGGCTGCTGTATAAACTATGGATAAACTACTAAACTATTTTAGGTTCATTTCTAAGTTAAATGCTGAAAGTTACACAGATTAGGAGGTAGGAAAGACTTCAAATAAACAAAAGTAACTTTATCGCAGAAAGTGCTGATGAAGCTAAACTATTATTACCAGAGTTTTGTTCTGGAACAGATTGATCCTACAGGGTCACTTGAAAGGCTTGGCTGTTGAAACAGTTTTACAATGAAACTTAAACCAACAAGGTAGCAGGTATGGACCATTTATTTAAGGGTTGGACTTGATGCTCTTTGTGGGTCCATTCCATCTCAGAATAATTTGTGGTTCTGTGAGGTTTTTTTTAAAGTTTTTTTTTCCCCTCAGTATATTGGCATATGGTGCATTGCAGATTACTCTTTTGCCTAGCAGGTTGGATCTTGGCAAAATGTGTAAGGCCAGGAGGACCTATGCAACCATACCAGAAATGCCAGAATTGGTGTCACAATTAACAGGATGGGTATCAGAATATCAGAAATAACAGCATAGATAGGGATGTAGCAAAGAAAACTGGGACCAAGGTGGTGGTGGTGGTAAACTGAAAGGGCTGTTTATTGGGATGAGATTGTGGTAGAGAAAAACAGAGAAGAGTTGGAGAAATTTTTAAGTTGGTAAAAAGGATTGCATTTATTTGACCAGAGCTGCCTGTGGTAACCTGTGGTTCAGCCATGAGCACCACAGTTTAGTCAAGAAAATAACCCAAACATGTTGTTCTGACAATATCAATCATGTTTTTGTAGTAATTAATGTCCATGAAATTAGGAGTATGCTTTCTGAATGCTCAAACACACAGTTCAATGGAATTAAACATCCTGGAATTATATTGTCAGTGCCTGCTTCAAATTTGAAAGTATTTGTGTATTTAATTCTTTAAAAAAAGCAAACAACCAAAAAGCGGTGTTTTCTTGTTTGCAAGTATATTTTGTCTGATACAGACAGCAGCTGTAAATCAAAGTAATTTACTCACTGATTTTATACAGTTAGGTAACAGCAAAATATTACTGAGATAATTGCTTCAAATACCTGAAGCTCTAGAGACCATGTTTTTTTCAGTAGTCTATATGTTTGCATTGTTTTCTTTTTGGTTTTGATTTGCCTCTGCTATGTACTTTGGATAATTGGAAATCATGGTTAAGACTAATGAGAAGAAGATGGGTAACCATGGCTGGTATTACAGACTTTTAGCAATGCATAGTTTGCTCTCTTGTTTCTTTTTCTGTTTTCCTAAGCATTTTCTATTGCAATAAATGTATCCTCACTTGTGATCTGTTTAAAAGACTTCAAGCTCAGCAGAACAGGCTGTCAACCGGTCACTCAGTTTGGAAAGTAAAATGTTTTTGAATTTACTTTTTGAAATGGAGTCTTAAGGAATGTAAAATAGGGTAATTTCTCAGAGTAATTCAGTGATTTACTGCACTGCCTCCATAAATCAGAGTTTAACAGCTGAAACAACACAAACAGTAAAAAATGAAAGAAAAACCCAGACAAAAAAAGAAAAAGCCAAATGAAATTTTGACAACCCCTGATATTGTGGCATTTTGCCTTGGGCTGTTGTAAATTAGATTTGTATTGTATAGGTAGAAGCTCAAAAAACCCAAAGTACATAAAAAATTCTTCTAGAGCATATATTACCATTCTTTAATTTCATAAAAAATATTCTTATATATATAAAATACATAAATAAAGTGAAAACTAAAAGTTTTGAATATATTTATTGGTGGATTTAAGCTGTCAGAACAAAATTATTTTAAATTTAGATCAAATTCACCCAAGAATGGCATTCCAAAAAAAAAAAAAATAATAATCCATTCAATTAAAAAGCATAAATAAGCATATTCAACTGAATTCTTTCGTCAGAAACACAGAGGTTCTGGAAACATTTTTTTGACTGTTCTCTATATTCATATTACCTGAAATTGGTATAAATAAAGAAAAATGTTCTGAGTATAGGAGCTCTCTCTTCCTCACTGATGGTAGCTGAGTTCTACCAACATTGGGGGAAAAATATATAAAAAAAATATATCAAAGGATTTTCTACTGAGACAAGCGTTTCCCTAAAAAAAAAAGCATTACCTCAGCATTCCAGAGGTATCAGAGACATAACTCATGAGATGAAACAGTGCTCTTTGTGCCAATGCCATGGAAGCCATAAGGCCGACTGCCTGACCCACCAATCTTTGTTTCTCTCAGCTCAGACTGAGACTGCATGGAAGTCATTCCAAACCTTTCCCCTTGCTCAGTGCAGCACAGCAATAGAAAGCACTCAGCTCTTCTCTTGCAAATCCGGTCTGGGGCCTAAAACCTGAACAATCAGTGGATTTTCTTTGTTCCAACAACTCAAGTGTCTTTTTGAGGTCAGTTCATTTTCTTTCATTGACCTGGCAGCCATGTTTGAATCACTGGTGGGATACTCTAGGAACAAGATCAGTATTCAGTGAGGAAAAATTCTAACTCTTGAAGGATGATATAACCTTTTGAATAAATAAAATTCCTGATCTATACATGAGGGTTGTGCTTGCCAACTGTGACAGGAAGGAAAAAAAAAAAAAAAGAAGAAGAGCTACTGGTTTCAGTTTCCCAAAATAAATACCAGGGTTTTTTCTTTTATAGAACCTGCAGGAAAAGAACAAAGGAGCTAAAGATCATAAGAGAGGTCACAGCATTCTCTGAGAGACAAGCTATTAAAGAACAATTTTGTCTTTCCACAGTTTTTCCAGGTCATTTTCCCTTCACTCATTATAAGTAGTAACATTTACATGAAAATAGGATCTTGGTTTCTCAGGAGTTTATCTGGTCTTTCTAATTATACTCTTGAAGTCATAATACTGGTTTCTGTGGTAATTATGTTTTCCATAAGTTTTCAGTGGTTCTTTCAAGGTGAACATGATCCAGGCTGTAATCCAATAATAGCATTTCAATAGCATCATTAAGACCAAGTTTTACAAATATAGGAGCCTAAAATGCTATCTAAAGATACATGAGTCTGTTATTATGTCCACATGTAGACAGCAATAAGTTGACTTTTTTTAATTGCTGATTTTGTCAATTCACTTGTGTCAGAAGCTTAGCATTCCTGAAAATCCCATTACTTACCAATGATTCTAAATCTAGATTTTTTTTTTTTTTTAATAAGTTGTGACCTACTTAAATAGAAGCTGTAACAAGGCTGCTCAACAGTGAGGGAAAGCCAGAGTACAATGGTACAAATTAATCCATTTAATCCAGAAATATAAAGGCCATTCCAGCCTCATTTTGAAAGTACTGATCATATTATTTATCAATAATTTTTTGTAAAACTGAACACAAAAATTCAGCTAATTGATGCTTTTTATAATAGTTTCACTGGGTTTTGGTGATTGTCTTTCTATTTATTCCTGAAAAGATGGACTCTATGACTACCCAATAAGGAAAATTTTATGGACCACGTAGGTATGGCAGAATATTTGCTAGTTTAAAAGACTAATCTAAAGATATTACATCATATACCTCTACCTTACTCACCTATGTCTAAATTAATTTTTAATTTTTGTAAATAACTCGAAAAATAGCACAATGTGATACATTTTAGGGTTTCAAATACCTGTCTGTTGAAAGCAGTATGCATTCAGTGTATATGTAAACAACTTGCCAGATGTTAATTTTTCTCATTCAAATTCAGAATTTACAGTAATCTTCACATATAAGTAGAAAAAAGACAAGAAAGACAAGGCCCATCTGCAATTAAATCTGGCCACGAATGTTAAGGAAAATAAAAACATCTTCTTCTAATACATCAATAACAGAAGGAAAACTAAGGAAAATTTGGGCCTGTTACTAAATGGAAGAAAGGCCCTGGTAACAGAGGACATGGGAGGGCAGGGTTACCAATCACCTTCTTTCCATTGGTGGTCACTGATAAGATCAACCCTCATGAATCTTTGATCAAGAAGGCTAAGTGCGAGTCCTGCACCTCAGAACAATCCCAAGCACAAATACAGACTGGGCTGAGAATTGATTGAGAGCAGCCCTGAGGAGCAGGATTTGGGGGTGTTGGTTGACAAGAAGTTCAACATGACTCAGAAATGTGCATCCACAGCCCAGAAGGACAACATTTATTTCTTGTCCAAGCCACACAAATCAATCAAACAAGGGTACTTGCTGTAATGCATTTTTTCTCTGAGAGTTTCTGCCCTCACCTAGATGAGATATGATGTTGGAAGAGAACTGACACAGGTTATGATAAGCCCTGTTCAATGTGTTTGCTGGATTCATTGTCCATATTATTTGCAGGCAGTCTAGGCAAAACCTATTATGGTGCAGAGAACTGTCTGATCTGCACAGGTATAGCAACAAGAGAGCAGACATTGCAGCCATCAGCCTCTTTGTCTAGTGTTACATTAGTAAACCACCACAGCTGCAGCTGGTTTCACTGGTAAATATGCACCCTGGCCAAGATCAAGATGAGATCAAGATCTCATCTCTGAAACTGCAGATATATACAGAAAATCTTGTTGCTAAAATGCAAGACTCTTTACTTTTACATTCCTGTAAAAGTAAAATCACCTTAGGATGGGGAAGGATGGAAGAAAATATCTAGGGCAAATTGTGAATTTCCCCATATGGAGTCAGGATATCACTAAAGTCTGTAAATAGATGCAGCAGATTTTGACTCAAGAGGTATGGTGATTTTTTTCTGACTGATCTTAGATTTCATTCAGCCTAATCCTCAAATTTATCAAGGTCCCTCTGAACTGAAGGGTCAGACACCCTTTACATTAGAGTCATCTGCAAATTTTCTCTAAAAGTATTGTGTGTGATCATCCAGACCACCTTAAAAGATGTTGAGTATTGTGGTTCTTGGCTCTAACTCTTCAAGTACTGTATTCTTTCCAGGTCACCAGATGAACACCCAGCCTTTGATTACGGCTGCTTGAGCCTGGCAGTGCCACCAGCACTGCAACTTACAAACCGGTCGGCCCATCCAGTGCATATATCCAGCTTTCATGGCATGGATATATGGAAATGGTGTGAAAACCCTTGGGGACCATCACTCATTCTTCATCCACCCAGTCAGTCAACCATCCTTGATGGTTACTCCTGACTATCTTCTTGTGCTTCATTTACTTGGAAATGGATTCCAAGAGCATGGGCCGCTTGGTCTTTCCAGGGAGTGAAGTGAAATGTATCAACTCGTAGTTCCTTATTATCCATTTCTAAGATACCTACAGTACTATTTCCAACTGCCAGACCTCTTCTAAATATCAGAGTGCTCCATCCATAGTAAGCAACATTCTCACAATTAAATTTTCCATCTCTTTCCACAGTCTCAGGTGAATCCCATCTGGTACCTGGGATCTAAATATGTCCAGCTTGTTTACAGGTGTAGAGGAGTGCTAGAACTGTTGCAGGGTGGGTGCTGTAAGTCATGATGAGGCATGGATACAAGGCTAGCCTAAAATTATTGGAGTTTTTTACCTGAATAAATAGGTGTGTAGAGGTAAAAGGGTGTTCCTGCACTACTTAAAGACAGTATAAGAAGAAATTACTGCAGAATGTTGTCCCTATCTTTTAAAGGCTCAGCATTTAAATTATTCACCTGTATTGAATGTACAGTGTAAACGATCAAAGGTGTACTGAGAATTTTTTTTAATGCAATATGATTCACAGCCTTTCAGCAACTTACACAGGATAGTTTTAAAGCCTTCAGGTGAGTACCTGTAGTTTTCTTGTACTAATCCCTCAAAGCGTACATTTGTTTGTTCATCTTTTGCTGTTGACCACATGCTCTTTTATCAAAGCTTATCCTTTGGGCTAGAATCATAGCTAATAAAAATGAAGTCTCCAATTTGTGCAAACTGAAGATCTGTTCCACAATGTGATCATACAGGTATTTTCTGACTAGAGATGCAATCCATCTGTGATGAGTAACACTAAAATCATATAACATTTACTGCAGATCACAAAATGTCTTATTGCATTTTCAAATTAGAAGTCTTTTTAATTGCCCAAAGACTCTTCATAATGACTTTGTTTTTGGTAAGATTTTTACCTCTAAAGGAATACAGTCTTCTGCACTACTTATCTTCCTATAGGCTAAAGTTCCAACCCTCATTTTCTGGGTACTTTACTTACCTCACTACATTAAGAAATTATTTTTATAAATGAAGCTTTATCCTTTTGTAACCACAAGCAATTCTATTGCATTTCAGTAGGTCTATCTTTAGTCAACCCAAAACATGAAAGACAAAATAAACTAACCCAAACATAACACCTCCAAATCCCCCCAAAACAGGAAAATGAAAATTAGTAAAATTGAAGTGAACAAAAATATAGTTTGGCTTCTTTTTCAAAACTCAATTATATTTGTTTGAAATCAGTGGAATAAAGGCCATTTTCTTGGTCTGAAGAAAGACCTAGAGTCCACTGCACTCACAGTTACGTTATTTGCTGGTGTTTGCATTCTTTGCTGTGCAACAAACAGCAATGAAAAGGAGCTGGACTATGAGTTACTCTGAACACTCACACACCCCAACAATGGAAGATGGTTCAGAGAAGATGCATTCCTGAAGCTCAGGGAAAAGTACAGAGAGTAACTACAGCTCTTGGAAAGAAAACTCAACACAAAGTGGATCTGAGCTAGCCAGAGCAGTATGGGGGAAGTGTATGTATGGTTGAGTCCAATACAGAGTACAAAAACAGAGCAACAAACAAAATGAACTTTGAAGAGAGCAGGAGTCTTGAATTCACTCAACCCACATATTCTTTCCCCCTGACTGTGGATGCTCAGCATCATGCTAGTTGGCATATAGAGACCAGTAATATAATCATCTTTGTGCTCTGATTCAGCTGTCTATTGCAATTGCTATGTAGTGCTTGTGTTGTGATTTCAGTACAGCGATGGTTTCTGCTGTGAGAAGAATGAAAAAGAATAGAACACAGGGCCCTAACATAGAGAAAAGTCAGGTTATAATAGCTATTTACTATCTGATTATCTTTTACATCATAGTCCCTGTCACTGATACCCTAGCTCAGCAGTCCAAGTTTACATGATTTCTTTGAAGTCATAATTTCAATTCTAAAACAAGAATTCAGCATCATGTGCCAATGCTTCTTCACCCTAGAAGTCCTAATCTTACAGAAAAACTACCTTTCATATTTATGCTAGTGTACTGTTAGATAATCTAGCCTTGCAGGACCACATTCAGTATATTGAAATTCTTCAAGAACAAACTGGTCATTCCTTAATATTTGGCAAAGGTCTGAATTTTTAAAGGTCAGGAAGGTTAACATTTGTAGTGACCTTTGTACACACAGTACTACAGATGAAACATTCTGCACTGCTGCCAAACATATAAAACCACTGCAGCTCTAGATATTCCAATAATCATAAAAGATGCCTCCTAATTACCATAAAACTATATGTTTGACAGTATTAAAATATAGTTTCTTTCTTTCAGATTAATGAAATCTATCTGGTCTTGTGGCTCAATGTACATTGGAGCTATCAGTTATCTGCTTTCCCTTGCAGTTCATGAGACATTAACTCTCTTCTTTTCTGAAATTTAGAAACCTTTGTGAGGTGCTTAGAAATCTTTACAGTAAAAAATTAAAACATTCCTAAATTTGAAGTACCTCTATAGTCAAGTATCCTTTAGCAGTGGCATATTTAAATAGTTCATTAGGTCTTGAAAGCTTAATTTTTGCATGAAATAAAGAAGGCACTCAGCATCCTGGAGGCTTGTCTGAATATCCAATTACATCAACAAGCTGTAAAATCTGTTCTCTTTTTAAATCGTTCATTGGTTGACTTCTGAATGTATATAATTTATTTTTAAATTTTTTATTTAAGGGCAATGTTGATACTCCTACACATTTTTAGTTGCCAATATAAAATCCTACTAAGGGGAAAATGAAATCTATCAGATCCATTGTAGAATATGTATGTCTTGAAAACAAGTGGGGAAACTACTTCATCAATTTATAGCAGTGCAGAAAGTGGTATAAAAATTAACCAGAAGAGTTCAAAACTCGAAAATTCAAACAATCTTATGTGAATCAGTCATTAATAATTACCAGCTTTTGAAAAATACAGCTTCCATGAATATCTAAGCATGAATTTCAACTTTGAATTAAAATTCAGGTACATATTGCTATGTTTATATTAAATTCATAGAGATGTCAGAACAAGCAGACAATTATGATCAGATGAAGTTTTTCAGTACTGAATAATAGAAGTAGTTCCCAACATGAGAGAGAGCTTTCACCTCTCTTGCTCATCACTTGCCATTGGCTTATGCCTGATATTATCACATCAGTCTGCAGTGGAACCAAACATAGGGTGACATAATGTAGTGGAAGAATCATGTTGAACAGGAATAGAATAAAGCTATTTTTTTTTTTTTCTAAAAGAAAAGGAAGTCCCATAAATTGTGACAATAGCTGACTATGAACTGACTATGCCTAGTAGATGATTGCTCATAATTGGTCTATTTTCTTTAATAGCAAGGTCATACAGACATAGATTTTCATAAGGCTTATGCTTGGGTATTTGGGTATCTGAATTCTTATAATTTGCAGATAAATAGAACTCTGTTCTTGAAAATCCCATGTTCACAGAATGTAGACATAAATAAGAAAACAATCTTGCATAAAATTTACACATAAAGCCCAAAGGGTGTCTGGAGAATAATTTTCTCCCTAACCACCTAGTAATCAGAAACAAAACAAATGAAAAATTTTAAATGAAAAATTAAGTCCAGAGACTTGTACCATGCCATGGTTTCCATTCAACATCTTAGACTGTCTACATTCACCAAAAGAACAATACTAGCAATGGTACATCTGATACCTCTTACAAATGAGACACAGTCTGGTCTTTTCCATATGAATAACACTTTTCTGTGCTGCATTGTAATGCTTCCATGTGTTATCTGTAGATCAAAACCATTAAATCACAGGAACAGCCAACTCCAAGAATATAATTACAGACCCCTTTAACTTCAATTTTATCAGTTAAACACTTACAGGAGAGCACCTATAAGGGGTCAGACCACACATTTTTGAAGTCTAGCTTGAATGAATCCTACATCTGAATATGGTGAATACTTTGTAAAAGCTTTGAATTAATGATTCATCTTATCCAGCTGAGGTGTTGGAGGCTATGGTTTTATACTGTAAAGAAGTGGATGGCAGTACTGAACAAAGATATTTCCAACCTTTCCAGCACTGTGCTGTAACTAACTCCCTTCCCTCTCACCTGCTCTGGCACTAGCCTTTCATGGGATGAATTGTGAACAAGACTGTGGAATTGTGGCAACTTTCAAGAAAAAAAAAAAAAATAGAAGAAAGGTAAGGCTCTCTTGGGATGAATCACGAACTTGATTTCATTTCTAACCCCAAACTAAATGTGTCTGTGTAGGGCTCAGCTGATATCTGCCTCACTATGGAGGCAGAAATGAGTAGCAGAATATTGGGAGAGAAGGTAGGCATAACGTAACACCTATGAAGGTGTTATATTCACCAATTATTTTACATTGTGAAAGTATGATCTAAGCAATTTCTGGCTTGCAGAATTCAGTACAAAGCTTTCCTTTTTCTTTCTTGTACAGGAACACCTAAAGGCACTTAAGCCAACTCAGAGACCCAGAGTTAGACTGAAGGGATCTGGGCCCTGAAGTCTAAGACACAGCAGATGTTTGTGTTGAACCCTCTCTGCGATGGTCTCCCAAATTGCCATTGTCAATGCTTTAGGGACTCTGAATCTTTTAGCAAGATAAGACTCAGATGGACATTTCTTTTATTAGCTCTGCATAAGAGCCTTTGGACATATTTCATCTGGATCTGCATTCATAAAAAAAATATTCTTTCATTTACTGTTGACCACCATGTGACAACTTCACTGGATACTTTTCAGTTTGTAAGCTGTGAAAAGTAGTGAACTCAGTGCCTATAGACTGCTACCCACAGTTCTGTTCCAAGCTGAAGAGCAGGTAATCTCTTCTTCAGCCCATCATCCTCTTCTGTCTCTTTTCTAATTCCACTATATCTCTTTGGAGACTGGGCAACTAGAATTTTACACTGAAATGCATCCAGTACATGAACACACCATCCATTTACACGGTAACCTAATCGTATTTTCTGGTATGCTTCCTATTCTGTTCCCCAGCTTTTTGTTTGCCACTGTGGCTGCTAAATAGCACTCAAAAGCCATCCTTTAAGAATTACTCACCTCAGCCTTGATATTCCTGACTGACAGTAACAATTAGGGTGGGTTTTTTCTCTTCTGTATAATATTTTATGTTAGCTGATAGAATTTTTCTTTTCTTCTAGATTTGTTTGATCAGATAGTGACATGAAATTCCTTTTTAGCTCTTCACAGTTTGCTTCAAGTTAACAATCTTCAGTAATTATTTATCATTTGCAAATTTTACTACCTCAATAATCAGCACCTTTTCCTTGATATTTTATGACTATATTGAAGAGTTTACCTATCACGTTCATGTCCCTGAGGATAAGAATTTCCACCATGTTATCCTCAACTGAAAAATTGCCACTTATTTGTATTTTTTTTCTATTTTAAAGAATCATTAATGCATAAAAGGATATATCTCTTATCCCACAACAGTTTTATGTCTCTCAGAATGTTGCAAGCAACCTTATCAAAAGCTTTCTGAAAATCACACTATGATGTATGGATTAGATCACATTTATTCACAGTTTTTGACTCTGAGACTGCTAAAGGATTTATGAAGCATAATACTACTTGAAGATTAAAAAAAGGTTGAATTTTTATTCCATTTTATTTTATAATATATTTTGAGATACAAGTCTATCATATGCTGTTTCTCATACCTATTCAATCTGTCTGCCTACTGTAAGCAGTTTACTTTGCTAGCTGTTGCTTTTCCCTTTCTTTTTTTGAATATGCTTATTTTGTATTTTTAATTATGTGTATATATATATATCTATAAAAAAGCTTTGGGGTTTTGTCCTCTAATAACCTAGAACTCAGTTGACTGTGCTCACTATTAGAATCGTCTTTATTGTTTCAGATCTTCTGTGCTATTTAAAAACTAAATTAGGATTTGCTTCTCATTTTCCTTGACTTTAAACTCCAAGAACTTATGATAAAACATATAAACCCTGCTGTACAATGCTTGCTTCATGTTTTTCAGATTAAACTAGTGATAATTTAGATCTTTTTTAGAAATCTGCAATTATGAAGCAAGTTTTAACCTCAACACTTCCCTAGGTGACTGCTTGTCATTTTGTATTATAAGGTACATTTTTTTATTTTCTTGTCTTCTGTGTTCTGCTGCATACAGAGACAAACCTAGTTCTGGTGTGTCTCTAATGAAAGAAACAGAGATACATGAGGGACAAATTCAGCCAATTATTTATCTTCATTTGAGAGATTCCTTTTTATTTAACTAGTTGTCATTGATTTTTTCATTTAATAGTATCCTCAGTTTAATCTTTCAAGGTGAAGGCCCTTTGTCTGAAAGCTTTCCCAGCTGAGTTTAAAATGACTACTACTGACAGTAAATGAGATTTTTCTGTGACTCAGTAGGCAAGCCCAGCACTTTCCAAAACCTGGGTCATGAGTTCAATTCCCTGACAAAATAGATACATCATAAATAATATCCTTGAGGTAATTTGTGCTCTGTGACTTATTCTTCTTGCAATGTACACTGAATGTTTTGCCATTGTATCTTTTTGCCATAATCCCTTCAAAAAATTTCAGTTTATTTTTTTTTCCACATTTTACAGATTTTAATTCGAAAAGGTAAAGAAATTTCTTTTCTCTGGAAAGGCTCAACTTAAAACTACTTGTTGAATAAAAATGTAAAATTCTGTGGGCCCAGATCTTGAAAGTTGGTGTGTACCTGCTCAGTTTTATGTACTACATAAATTAATTAATTAATGTAGTACATTAATTAATTAATGTACTACATGTATTAATACTTGCACTATAGTACTCCCAAAGTAGCTCATACTAAATGGCTGTATTACATTATTACATTTATTTCAGTTTATTTAGCTTGAAAATCAGTTAAAGTCATCTATTTCTTCATAAGCAACATCTAATATTCAGGTAAAAATTACTCTATTCATATTAATTAAGAAATCCATAAAGAGATTTCTATGAGTCATCATAAATGGAAATCAAATCTTCAACTCACAGATATACTGTTCCTCTATAGAATTAATTAATCTGCTTTCAATAATCAGAACAAGGGAATTGGATGTAAGAAAACTAAAAAAGAACACTTTTTTTTAGACACCATTGTCCTGTGTTCTTGTAGCCCTTAAACAGGGAACATTCACATATGAAAGGTAATAAGAGCTGTGAGTCCTTCTAGTTATCACTTGGCATCACACCAGCCATTACAGGATCTTACCAGTAAGACAACAGTAAACCCATTAACGAGCAATGTGGTTAGAAGTCAGGATAAAGCACATTTTTAAGCTTATAATGAAGTATAATCAAGCAATTGCCTGATTTTTCAGGGACTATTTTCCTTTGCCTATCTCACTAATAGCAGACCAAACTCAACACATGGCATCCAGTGAACCAAAAAATAAAAGTTTGCCAGATGTGTCTACCATAACTCATGTTTTCCATGTGTTTGTCTTAAAGTCAACTATTGAAGAGACACTGGAACTCACTCATTAACCTTTCAAAATGGAAAAGGTCACTGTTATTTTTGTCCCATACTGAAAAAAGTATTTGTATAAATATTTAGCCTGAATTGTGCCCAGTGGGCAGTACCCAATGTCAATGTATGAACAGTAGAAACTAGTTCCTTAGATGAGAAATACTTCCTTTTTGAAAGGAAATTCAAAAATTCCTCAAGGAATATTCACCTGTGATCTCATTATGAGTTGGGGGAAGAGGATAAGGAACAGGTTTTTCATATAGCACAGGACTGCAGTTAAAAGCTAAATCAGCTCAAAACAAACAAATAAAGCCCTCAAACACACAATCTAACAATAAAGAAAATCTGATAGATATAAATTACATGCTTAAATAAAAAACTAGTCCTGTTGTTTACATTATGTACTTTCTCAGCAAAGAACTAAAGAAGATATCCTAAGGGAATGATTTTGTAAGTTGGGAACATTTTTGGTAAACTCATGAACCAAAATAGTAAAAGAAAAAAATCTAATGGCCTTAAAACAATTAGTTCTGTCATATGGATTTTCTCCAATAATTTACATTAGGGGAAAATGTAAATAATAGAGATGAAAATTTTCACTTCTCTTTTTCATTTTCAAAGTTCCTTTCTTTTTAATTGAATATTTTCAAATGCTCCAGCCTGCAGAAAACCACTACAAAACAAGACTCACAGCGTCCTAGATCATGAGAGACAAAACATTCAGTTCAAGCTACAATATTGTAGCTTGAATTTTAAGAATTATAATGATGTAGAATCACTCATCAGCAAACTTTTTAGGAAATTGTGAACTCTAAAAGTTCCCTCAGTCCTCTTGAGTATCCCTCATTTTTTACACGTGTTTTATTACCCAATTTTGTGCAGACAAAACTGTGTGAACACTACCTTCACTGAAAAGTCAATTGACAGGTTTCAGATTGTTTTTCATACGGTTTTTTTTTTTTTTTTTTGTTATTAAAACTTACCTCTGTGGTCTTTTCCATTCTTTGGTATCAACACCCCACATGGTGGGGTGGATGGTTTTGGGCTTCCAACTCCTTTGTCAGCTCTTTTCTCACAGTCATATTTTTCGTAAGTAGGTAGATATTTGCCTTGTGCTGGTTTTGGCTGCAGTAGTCAGTTTCCTTCAGAGTGACTGGTATGAGGCAGTGTTTGGATTTGTGCTGAACACAGGATTGATGTCAGAGATGTTTTGTTATTGCTGAGCAGGGCTCAGGCAGAGCCAAGGCCTTTTGTGCTTTTTGTACAGCCACTCTGGTAGGAGAGTTGGGAATACATGGCAGGTTAGGAGGAGACACCGCCAGGACAGGTGACCCAAACTAACCAGAGGGATATTCCAGACCATGTGACATCATGTTCAGCATATAAAATAGGAGGAAGAAGGAGGAAAAGGGGGACATTTGGAGATGTGGCGTTTGTCTTCCCAAGTCACTGTTACATGTGATAGGGCCCTGCTCTCCTGGGAGCAGCTGAACATCTGCATGCCCATGGGAAGCAGATTAATTCCTTGTTTTGTTTTATTTGCATGCATGCCTTTTGCTTTCCCTATTAGAATGTCTTTATCTAAACCCACAATTTTTTTAATGCTTCAGATTCTCTCCCTGATCCTGCTGGTGGGGAGTGAGCAAGCAGCTGTGTGGGCCCTAATGGCTTGTTAGGGTTAAACCACAACACTTGTGAAGAATAATTTATATAATCAAAAAATCCAGATTCCAGAATTATTTATAAAATCAACATCTAAAATATTGCTTGAACTGTGGATGCTTCTGCTTACCTCTATTTTATAATTTTTCCACTTTTTTCATTAATGTCATGACGAAAGAGACAAGCATGACAGATATGCCCCAAAACCTAAATCTTAATTTTTAGATAACTTTTCATCTTGATTTCTAACTTTCCACTGAGAGATATATTTCTTTAGTATCCCCTCACTGAAAGATGATCCTCATACTGGATTTATCCTGTAATTTTAGGCTCCAAGCTAAAAAAAAAAAAAAAAAGCACAAAGAAAAATCTCACGCCACCCCTTTGTGAGTATTAGTAAATGGTAGAATGCAATTTAAACAGCATATATTGCTGTGGAGATTGAATTTGAGAGCTTTGGTCCTAGACTGCAAGAAGATGAGAGGAAAATTGAAAATGTAGAGACAGTGGTGAATGGATATAACATACTCTAATGTGAATATTGGAAACAGAAAGATAGTGAGAAATCAAAGAGATAACTGAAAATATAAAAATTTTAAAAATAGCCTCAGATTAAGGAAATGGCATTGTTAAATTGTGTTGATGGTAAATACAAGAGAAACAAACAAAAATAAATCCATGTTTTCAACAAGTGTTATAAAGAAGGTATAGAAGAATTGGGTTAAGATCTTATTTCAATGTAAGAAAGAAAATCTTTGTGTGGTAAGACCTTGCTAGGAACAGCCTAGTTTACAATGATCCAGCGCACTTTGAATTTTTGTCTAAATAAAATCTTTTAAATATTTGAATCAGCTCTAAAAAATAGGACTCTGCTGCAGTTCATTTTATGATAACCCTCTGCTTCTGTCATTCTGCACTGCAGATTTATTTGTTTCTTATCTATTTAGCTAGTGATCAATACATTTCTCAGAAACTATAAATAATAAATAAGGTGAATTGTTTTATGTATGTGTCTGTAGCTAATTTTTGCTTATTCCTTTAGTGAGCTGCAATGAATCAAATGCAAGATTTATGCCATTGTTCAATGAAAATGACATTTGTATCCACATACTTATCTGCATATTTAAAGGTCACTTTTTAGTACTCTGATGTTTTCCTAAAATCTTGTGAATGTTCATAAACCCTCATTCAGTAATTGACATATGGCATAGTCATCTGAGTATTTCTCATTCTTCAGATCATTTTGTTAATTACTTTTCTTCTGCACACAACAGCACGAACTTAGTATTGCTTAAATTTATAATAGAAATATTAGCTTTCACTATGAGTATTCAATAGAATTGTTCACCCAAGGTTTGAATAAATCTTATTGTTTCTGTCCTTCTGTCCAAGTAGTTGCAGCTTAGATTCTTACCAGCATTGCAAACCATGTACTAAATAGGCTTTCCTTGACTTCCATAGTTGTAAATTTGTCTGTTTCTACTGAGGACACTGCTTATTCATTTCCTTGCTCCAGGAGATCCCTCTCCTTGCATAAACTCCCTAGATTTTTTTGTCTTACAAACAGGAACTGCTTAGCTTTGTTTCCAAGTGTTTTCACTAGCCCTTGAAAGTAGGGCTAGTGTATAATGAAATATAATTTCATCTTTAGTACTGTCAGATTTTGACAGTGATGACATCTCCTTCATAGATGCTTTCAAACATACACACTCATTTTCCTTCTCCCACACTTCTCATCATGTTTAGGGTACACTGCTCCTCACATCTACCTTAGTACTTTTTTAAAAATGTCTGAAAATTATCTTTATTTGAGCTAATAAAAGTTCCTCTCAAGCTAATCAATAGTTTTTTACATCTTTTTTTTCATTTGTTTCCTCAATTTTTATATGAGTAATGAAATTATGTATTCATTTGAATGTGTCTTACTGGTTAAATTGTTGCCAGCCAATTGAGATATTAGTCAAGGTATATGATTTCCCTAAAAAACTATATTAAAAAACAAAAAAACCACAAACAAACAACAGCAAAAAAAAAAAACCACCAAAAAACCCTAAGTTGAATGACTCTAAGAGGATTAAAAATGGTAATCCAAACCTGAAATTCTTATTGTTTAGATTAGCCTTAGAATAATAACTAAAGACAAGAGATGTAATAAATGTCACCAATGAAAAACATTGCCAGATAATAAACAGATTTACCTGCTGCCCAAAATATGTTTCTTCTGACTCTTCAGAAAATCATTGGCTAATTTGTGATGCAGGAATTTTTTCTTAGCCAACACATTATCTCAGCAGATAATTTAAAAAGTAAACTAATTAACCTTTCTAAAACACCTTTCTAATTAATCATGTCTTTCATAGTTCCATTAGATATGGGGCCAACCAAGTCCAAGCACTCATATTTAATTTCTCACATATTGATTTATAAAGGATAGTTTATTGCCTCTTGCTCATTAGCAGTTACAAGCAGCACTCCTGCAGGAGGTTATACCTCTTTTGTAATTAAATCACGTTAGGATATAAAAATATAATGCAGATGTTTAACAGTAATTTTTGATTTGTTGGAAGAGCTAGTAAAATTTTAAAACATCAGTAAAGTGAAACACTTTAGCTGATCTAGCTGTTTTCTTCCTTTATACTTTTCCACTTCATATCTCTCAATGTACTTATTCCAGAATTGGTGATGAATTTTGCTTCAAAGGAAAACTTACTGTCGTATGCAATGTGTTATATTAAATTTTAGCTCTATAGTCACTGTTATTTAGTATCTTGAAACAGTTCACAATATTTCAAGGTGTTTAAAAGAAAATCTGTGGGTTCTGAATATATTTTTCTGAAAGAAGACATTCCAAAGCAGTCAAATAAATAGAGAACAAAAGCTTTTATCTGTTCCAGCTCCAAATTTTCTTCAGACAGAATAGAAAAGGAAGAATTTTCATCATAGCCTCATGAAAACTGTTCTCAAGAGATAATGAATCAAAAAGCATTAATTTTTTATTTCACTTTATTGTGAAGCAGTAAACTGTATTGCAGCATCTGTAGGACATTCTTATAAAATGGGTTAGATCATTTAGCCAAATGAATTCAAGAAGATCAGAATGACCTAAGCTCAAGGAGACAAAGCACTGATGACTTCTCTTTCAGTCTAAACTTCATTTAGTGGTTGTAGCTTAGCTACTTTACTGAAAAAAAAAAAACCCCAACAAACAAAACAACAAAAAATACACACCTATTTAGCAAATTAATACTGTCTATGCCGTTAAAATGCTTATATCTATATGTGTGTGTATATACATATATTGCAGACTGAAAAAACTGATCTTTTCTGAGTGTCAGTACTCTAAATTGAAATTTCAAGAAAAAAGCTACATCAAAAGCAATGGGCCTTTACCAAATTATCAGGCAGTTATTTAAAAACATTTAAGTCAACAGAAGCATAAAACAGCAAAGCCAAAAGCTGCAAAAGAGATGAAAGAGGAGGCAAGCTTTGTAATCGTGTTGTTCCTTCATGTCAGTTCAGTACTCTCTTCTATTTCTGTCTAGGATTTTCTGATGGCTGAATGCAGGTGGAATTTATTGTTTCTGAGGAGAAACAATAAATTCTAGTAAAGAAATGAGGAAGGTCCATCCTTGCTTTTTGTTATAAAAGAATCTTTTTACAGCATGAAGAAAAAAAGTAAAAAGAAGACACTTTTTGGAGAAATGGGAGAAATGAAGCACTGCTTTCAATAGAGAATGATCAAGAAAGGAAACATTCAAACAAATTTTACAGATGGAAGTCCATGGGACCTGAAAGAGTTTATCCATAAGTACAAATGGAGATGATCAATATCATTGCAAAGCCACTCTCTTATCTTGGGAAGGAGACAGCTCCCCAAGACTAGAAGAAAGCAAGAAGGAGGAATAGAGGAACTGCACGCCAGTTGACTTTGATCACTGAGAAAGTGAAGGAGCATATAACCCTGCAAATCACTTGCAGGGCTGGAAGCTATTGGAAGTTGTCAGCATGGATTTCTGAATGGGAAATCCTGCCTGACAAACCTGATAGCCTTCTATGATGGACTGGCTTGGTGGACAAGGGAAGAGCAGTCTATGTAGATTGTTTTGACTTTAGCAAGGTTTTTCAAATCATCCTCCATAGCATCCTCACTAAAAAAATAAGGAGATAATGAGTGGAAGGGAGAACAATGAGGCCCTGAAGAGCTGGCTCTAGGTGACCCTGCTCTGACCAGGAGGGTTTGCCTAGATGATCCCCTGAGATTCCTGACGACCTCAATGAATCTGTGATTGTGGGATAGCAAAAAAACAGGGTCAGAGAGTTGTTAGTCAGGCAAATGGCATTCACTGGAGTAGAGCAGTAAGGTGTTAGCATTGAGACTAGTGTTAACAAAACACTGTCATTAGCGTTCTTTCAAGAAGTCTGTGTCAGAAAATGGTGAGTAGATGAGAATGCCTTTGGACCCAGAATGGACATGGCACAGTGATGCCTCTGAATAATGTATTCACAAGATGCCTGAGCTGTTCATCTGAGTATTTTATTGTTACAAAAGCAACCTCTTTTTCCAGAGAAAATGTCAGAAGGTTTTACGTGTGTGTGAATGACAGATTTGGGTTACTTGTCCTTACTAGGCTGCCTCAAAGGTTCCCACAGAAAGTCTTGGTCAAGTAGTTATCTTTTTCTTCTCACATTATTCACATGGTTACCTAGCTGCTGTTGACCTTGCCAGACTGTACTGCACAAAAGGTCCCTGATGCCCTCCTCCAAGTATCTGTGCAGTTTGCAGTTCCATGGTCTCCTATGTAACTCCACCTTTATCACCTCTGAAACCCAGCCAGGCCCTGTGGTGTGATCTTTAACACTTGCTGTGGGTTATTCTTTATGACCAGAAGCTTCTTATGTAATACCACATAGGATATTACTCAGGATGAGGCCAGGACCAGGTTATACTGCCTTCAGCTTAAACAGTCTGAACACACTCAAATAAAGAAATAAAAAATTCAGGCTCAATTTTCATAAAATGTTTTGGAAAATAAAGTATTTAAGTCTGCAAAGTTAGGACCTGAAACACTAAGGACCTGAAACACTGTGCAGCGGAACAAAGGTAGACGCGGGGAAAAACAGGGTTACAGTCAGTGTAACCCTGTATGGTAACATTCAGATGTTTAAAATAATCAGAGGACAATAACAATGAGGTCAAATTCTGAGATCTTTTACTTCTTAGACCTTTTCTTTACATTGATCTGAGGGTGTAACTTACAGCATTGTGTGTGTGTCACCTCCAAACTTGACCTCAAGTGTCTGATCCCATAGGAAATAACATTAAAGGATTCAATTACAGAAAATATACTCTATCACAGTTACCATATGTTGTTTACCAGAGTCAGAGTTAAGTGATCAAGGAAACTCTTGAGTATGTCTAAACATGTGGGTAAGATTTATAGTGCTGCAGTGCATATTTATTCAAGGTCTCTGTGATACATTACGTATTTAGCCAGATTATGATTGCCTTCAGTGAATAGCTACTTGATCAGAAAACCTGCTACATGATTCATCCCCTTATCTGGTTAATGTTGAGATCATGGTGTTCAGTACTCCAGTAACAGTAAAGGGATGGTAAGTGAGGAAGCAAAACCTGAAAAATTAGCTGCTGTCATCGAATGAAAGGGTGATAAGATAAAATGAAGGAGAGCACTGGAACTAAAAAATACAGCATGGCTTCTTGATATGGATTGATTGAAAATATGCAATTTCCTGAGGTACTAATAGGTAAAAAGATGTGTTTCTCCAACTACTGAGCCTATTACTAAACTCAGTTGTTTAAGGAAGCTTTAAGATAAGGAAATATCCATTAAAATGAAGATTATCTGTCTGAGCTTCACAGTGAATCTCTCTCTGTCCTTACAGAGAGCTGAGCTAATCATGTGCTGATTTCAACAAACCATACAGATTCACATATAGAGAGTGGAGGCCATCTAACCCAAAACATGTCTTCAAAGGCTACATCCACATCTACATGGTAATCCTCTAGGGCCCCCCTTTTTGTCAACAGTGAGAAAAGGAGGTACTTCTCAGGCAGTATTTATTTCACCTAAGGTTGATGTTTAAAACAGGTCAGTTGAATTGTACCCTGAAATTGCTTATTTTTCTTCCTTGACTCAAGAGGAAACAATTATCTCAGGTTTGTCTAGTGAAGATGTCTATATTACAGATGTCTAAAGTTTGATTAAAGGACTCACATAACTTTTTATCATTAAATACCCTAAAAGAGGTACTTTGTTAGCCTTTATTATCAAGATCATTTTCTGTGGGTGCTTTTTTTAGCCATGTGTAAGGATACTCTGCAAGAAGAACACATGCATTTTGACAACACAAAGCACCTCTATTAGCTAGTTCACACCAAAGATAGCCAGGAAGGAAGGAGTGACTAGTACAAGCAGTATGATGCTCCTTGTCACAAAAAACAAACTTAAATGTCTTTGCTAGTTAGTTAAGCTTTGGTCAGGAACTAAAACTGTCATCCTCCATTACAGATACTCCAGTTGCTGAGTTGCAGTTTGTTATTCAGTTCTCCAGGTTTCTTTTGCTTCATAATTTTGTACCCTTCCATGGTGGTGTTTTTCTTCTTTAGTCCTTGAAAAGCTAATGGTCTCTACTCCAATGCCCTCTTTCTATCTTTACCTTTCTTCCCTTGTGTGATGTCACTGTATAAACTTTCTCATTAGTCTTTTTCACAGCTTAACCATTTTTTCAGAGGCATAAACTGAGGATAATGAGTTAGGCCATGCCAAAGCTTGGACCCCTGGGCCATAAACAGGTGGGATTGGACACATGGGAGTTGGAGCATAAGGTATTTACAGGGTGCTATTTGTAGAAAAATGTGAATTGTTCACTGACATTTGAAGGCAACACTCATCCACACACCTACAACGATATCAAATGATGGTTAATAACTGTCATTATAACTGCTGTAATTACACCTGTATGAATAAGTTATAAGACCCACAGATTAGTTCTGCAGAAGGGTAGGAGTTTGGGGTCATTCATATCCGTGGGACTGCTGAGAGTTTGACATACTACTCTGTTTAAGGACAGTGACAACTAAAGTGCCTGTGTGAAGAATACTTTCATATTACACTGATTTATTTACCAACTTTTTTTTGTGAAAAATAAAATTTGCTACTCTAATTCTCATTTTACTGATAAATACAAATATACAAATTTGTACAGTTAAGCTGTATTTTTTCATGAAGTAATTCAGATATGGACATGCCTAGTGGTGGTTACTCATAAATTGCTGTTAGTTAAAATGGGAACATCATTAACAGAATGATTTAAGGGAATATGGCTATTGTCAGAATTAGATCTTTCAGGTTTATTCATTAAAACCTTTGGAATGATGAGCAATTCTTAAAATACCTGATAATGCAACAGTCAAGGATCATTTTAAATTTAAAGCAAAACTTTAAAAACTAGCAGATATTACAAGCTTTTTTTAAGATACCCTTTGCATCAGAGAATAAATTCAAATTAGACTAACCCAGACTGTTTTCCCTGTTTGGCTTTTGTGACTGATCTAGGCTTCCTGTGATTTGAGTTTTAAGATACTTTGATAATGAAGTCATACTAGGATCTACTGGGTATTTTGCTAATATTAAACTGATTTTTTGGCATACATTCTCTTTTTTCTTTCTTTATAATTAAGAATAGTGTTGAACCGTGAATTTTAACTAGACACAGCATAAAATCAGAATTGCTAAGGCATTGCATTTCTGCATTCATTGATTTAGTATATGCTCAGTTTTCATCTATAGGTAATAGAGAGACCATCCAGGCAAAACCAAAAGATGATTGAAGAGCTGGACAGGAATATTTTGACTCTCAGCTCAAAATGTCAAAAAGTCTTGCTGGGCTGATGTTCTTTGACCTTTCTCTGTACCAGGCAGTGTGTATGTCTATATGTAATACTACATATATATACCATGCAAACTGTATTTTTTTTCACCATTTTATACTGATGGAAACATCTTGGGGTTTGTACCATATCACTGGGATATGAAAGAATATTTTTGTGCTCTTTCTTTAGAAATGGTGAGATTTATCTCACTTGATTTTGGGCATCTAAGAGTCACACAGGTTCTGCTAATTTTGTGTGAGGTAATGAAGACAGATAAGCTTAGATTTTGCACAGGATTTATTTTATCAAGCTTTAGGTATTTGAAATTTTGATGTCTTTAAATGAATTAGGTCCTCAGGTTTCCATTACAGTCAGGTTCATTCTAGTTGCAAGTCAATGGAGTTAATGGCAAACTAGATAAACCTCCACTCTGAGCACTTTTTTTAACATTGGTGCAAAATACTAGTATTTTACCTAAAATTATATTGTTCCAACACCCCTGTTTGACAGATTATTGGCAATTCAGAATCACATTTATGTTTCTATTGAGTTTTTTGCAGAGACATAAAAGTGATAATTGTTGTTCCCTAGTGATTTCTTTATCTGGCTTTTTTTGGCTGCTTCTAGGTAACATGTGATGCTGTAGTTGCCTTTTTCCTGTCATGGAGGTAACTGGGTGTCAGAGATTGGAAAAATTGATGTCTCAAGAGATTTAGGGATGCATGTGTGTGTGGGAGGGAGCAGGTCAGTCCTTGCTCTGGCACCCACCCCACCCCCCAGCCTAGAGTCTGTACCCCAGCCTGGCAGAGCTGCCAATAGCCAGGATTGGCACACCTCAGGCAGTGTCCCATTCTCACCCAACCCACCTCCTGAGAGGCTGAATGACCAGAGGTCCCACTGGGGGGAGGGCCCATGGAGGCCTAGGGGGTTTTAAGGCTGAGTATGAGGTGAGCACATGCCTTGACCCACCCTCTGCTCAGACTTTCTATTTGGACACTGCTGGAACCAAGGAGAGAGTAGCTATCTATATATATGGTTTTCTCTATCTTTTCTGTCTTTCTTCTAATTTCCTTTTCTTGGAACGTTTTGGGTAACAGCACATCAAGTGTGTTTAAATTTTTCTAAATTAACATTGGACAGGTTTAAAGTTTGGTAAGTTGAATGGGCCAAAGTAATGTTGGGATAAATGTTTTGTTGATTTGATGTTCTACTAAACCTTTAGCCAAAGTTGCTTGACTATTTTGCCAGTAAAGTAGTTTAGACCTCTTGAGAATACCTGGTCAGTATTTCTTGTGTGTTTAACCCAGAGTACAGGTAAACCCCTAACATTTAAATGTTGGGGCATTACTGTGGGTTAAGAACTGGCCTATTCCCCTTCCCTTAGCAGGATCACCCCAACTTCAGGAACCCTCACCTTTTGGAGATGCAACTACTAAGGCACTAAGAGCACTCCTTTTCTCAAGAGGGTTCAAACTGCCAGACTCTTCAATGCCAGTTAGTTTTCTGCATGACCTTATGTGGTGGGTTACCTTTGCTGCCACCTACACACCCTCCACTTGCTTGCTCACTTGCCCCTGTAGCAGGGGGAAAGCAAATGCGAGAAAAAGTCATGGGTCAAGGTAAAGACAGCTTAATGAGTAAAGGAGGAATAAAACCCAAATGATGTAAAAGATAATCTCCCACCACCAGACCAATTCCAGCCAGTCTCTGAGTAATAGCTACCTTGAAAAAATTAGCCCTTGCAAACCCCACATGCTGCCCTTTTTTTTTTTTTTACACATTATGTCATATGGTATGGATTATCCCTTTGTTTAGCTTGGACCAGCTCTCCCAGCTGTGTTCCCTCCCAATGCCTTGCCTATCTCCAGACTACTGGTGGCAGAGTGAGAAACTTATAAACTTACAAACCCTTTACTCAGTAATAACTAAAATGCTAGTGGGCTACCAACACTGTCTTGGTCAAAAATCTGAAACACAACACCAAGCCAGGCTGAGCCAGTATACATTAAAAGAAATTATGAATGAAAGCACTATGAGTGATTCAGGTACATAAGCATATGCATTTAGTGTCATGACTGACAGACTTAAACAAGATGCATGGCCTTTGTAGTAACAGATACTTCAGGTACACAGTGCTGCACCTATGGACATCTATGTTTATCCAAATTTGAATTCCACCTGTGATGGTTATTTCACCGAAACAACTAACTTAGAAGATTTTGTCATTAAGGGAAAGTTTTTGCTTAAGTATTAGGAATGCACTAATCCCTAGCAGGCAATTTTCAAGCAGACTTTCTCATTTCAGTGTGAAAGAACTTAACAAACTCAAACCAATGAATTGCAGCTACAGTGAATTATCATATCATTTAGAAGATGCACATATATTAGGACAAGAGACAAACGCAAGGAATTTAATAAGATTTCATCTTTGTGGCTCCTGAGTCTTACCAGCACCAGATTCATTATAGTAGAAAAAATAGTGACATTTGTCTAAATCTGAAAGCTAAGATCAGTTCATGCTGCATAAGATGTAGTTATGGTCAAACTGATCAAAGAAGGAATTCTAAATGTACCACACAGGCCAGTAAAAAGCCAACATTTGTGGAGCAGTTTCTTAAAAAAAATCTTTTCAGTACATACAAAAATAAAAGAAAAAAATTGTGATACTATCTCAAATAGACTCTATTGCAAGTTTCAACAATGACACTGAAAATAATCTTGGGAAGGCTGGCAAGTAGCTTTGCAATACAAAAAGCAAAAAAAAAATAGTTTGGTTATTCAGAACTGAAGTGACAGTCTTCTCTTAGTCTATATCTAGCAGGACAATTTTGGTGCTTATTTTATTTTGCAATAGGAAATGCAACTAGGTCACAGGATATAAAATTTCACTTACTCCTGTCTTAAACAAGTAATACATGTTTGATGGAAGTACATCTTCCAGAGAGAAATCAAGTTTTGACCTGAAGACACCAAGATATGAAAATTGTGCTTGTTCCTCTGTGATGTGTTCCAACAAGTAACTGTTCTGAGTGTTCCTGAAATCATCTGACCTTTTTTTTTTTCCTAGTTAATGTTATGTTCTTGTCTATGTATCTTAGCTAGAAGAAAATCTCTTGTAGCACATGGCTACTCTTTCTTGTGAAAATGCTTATGCACCTAATTGAGTTACTGGGTCTTGTTGTTGTATTGCAAGATATTCTCTTGTAATAATAAAATTCTTTTTAATAATGACATTTTCCATTTCTTTTTAATAATGGGAACTGCACAGCTATATGATATACATATAGTATTCATGATTCCAATAGTAGTGTCACACATGCTAAATCCAAGCATCACCTTACTTCCCTCATTTATCCCACAGTGAATGATACTAGAGCTTTTTGCAAAATCATTGTGTATCATTACTCTGTTCTCATCTCTTTTCCTGCTAAATCCTCTCTGGACTCTGGTACATATGATGCAGTTTTCATTCTGTATGTGTGGCATTAATTCCTGGTCTTGATTTCTCCCCTTTAGCCCACATAAAAATGAGTTCTCTGGCAAGCATCCAGAATACTGTTGTGTCTAACTATCCTATATTAAAAATATCTATAATTTTGTGCCCTCTCCAAGCTTTTGCCCACCCTGAGACAACTCACAGGGAGAGAGGGTGGAACGTGTAGAGTATGAAACAGAAAAAGCCTTGATGCTGTGTACTGTTCAGTAAAAATATTTTTTTGTTATCAACACTGCTTCAGTTACAAATACAAAGCATATAATCATATGAGCTGCTGTGAAGAAAATTGCACCAACCCAAGAAAACCCACTACAACCAGTTACTCCCAAAATATCTACAAAATCAGGCCACTAATGAGGCACTAACCTTAAACTTGGAGATCTCCAGTATGATACACAGTGTGCCAGTATATTTTGTTCCCTGCATCTTTGCACAATTATAGAAAAGATGTCCTTCCTGCAGCCACCTTCTTTTTCAGAACAAATGTGTTTTATAGCTATCTCACAAGAAAGGAAAGGCTTGAAGGCTGGAAATCATAGTTCTGTATGATCCACTGTGACATAAAGATTTTATGCAGTGTTATATTACAGCTCAGCAAGAAAAAGGGAGTGAGATGCGCTGCATTTGCAGCGGTTGTCTTTGACTTCAAAACAGCATTATTGAAAGCCCAGGCAGTGGAGCTACTTCTGCCATGTAATTTTTTTTTCACCCTTATAGGTAACAAAAGCATAGCGGTTGATATTCTGAGGGTTTACAAATAAATACATAAATAACTATTTTTTTTTTTTTTTTTTTAACACAGGAGATTAAATTGCCTGGATCTGCCCCAGTCTCTGCTGCCACAGTGACAGTACAGTTACTTGTAGGCAATAATTATCACAGTCTATTATCATATGGATTGAGAGAACAGATGATTTCACTTGCTGAGGATTTAGAAGCTATCAGCATAACAGAGACAATAGTTTCTGGCTGCTAGCGGAGAAACATGGAATTCTTCAAATGAAGACAAGTGGCAGAGGAATATACATACATGTTTGCAGCACTGATTGGTTTCTTATTATTTGCATTTTATTCAATGGGTTTTTAATGATCTCCACAGTTAAGTGTCTTTTAGGTCACACACAAAGCCAGAGAAAGGCACTGAGTGGTGTTTTATTTAAATTTAAAAGCTTTCTCATTTTATCATTAGGAAGTAGAGGAATCTTTAGTCTTAACCTATCCATTTTAGTATGCTGTATATAAGGCACCCTCATGACAGCACCCAAGTAACTTATTACTGTAATCATTCTCACAACATTTGAAGGAGGTAGAATTGAGGTGAAAGGAGCTAAAAGCAAAAAACTGTAGAGAATTATGTGCTCTATTCTTAAAGATGCTTCTTCATCTCTCTGTAGGAATTAAATCTGCATTTCTTAATTATCAAAAATGTGCTTGAATAAACAGTCAATAGTTTATACATGAAAAAGTTGTGGAAGAATGTTAGTTTCTTATGTGGAGGAGTGAAGGTATGTGGATTGCCTGAATCCATGGGTAGACATAGGAGTATTTATCTAGGTTAGGATAATACAGGTTTTTGATCTATTTTTGGAGGACTTCTCCCATGCTTCACATTAAATAGAGCTTGATGTGATTTCTTCCTCTCTGCTCACTGTCCTAACACTTTTTCAGGAGCAAAATATTTAAATTTTAAATTAACTAAAGTCATAATAGTACTAGAAATGACATGTCTGAGAGATTTCAAAAGTAATGTGAAAATAAATACATCTTTTTTATGATGCTGAGAAATTACCTGGTTTCTAGTAGAAGATGCTTTCTGTATCTTGGAAAAAGTGGATAACTGAAAGCCAAGAAGCTTTTAAAATATTTTTAAGAAGTTATCATGCATATTGTTTAAAGATGGCAATTAGCATCCTACTGTGTACATTCAGAAAGTAAATCAAATGCTAGTGAACATCACAGAATCATACAATGGTTTGGATTGGAAGGGACATTAAAGATTACCGAGTTCCAACCCTTCACCATGGGCAGTGACACAACCCCCTAGACCAGGTTGCTCAGAGCCCCATCCAACCTGTCCTTGAACACTTCCAGGGATGGGATATCCCTAACTACTCTGGGCAACCTGTTCCAGTGCCCCATGACTCTCACAATAAAGAATTTCTTCCTGACATCTAATCTGAACCTCCCCTCTTTTAACTAATTCTTTCTTATATTTAATTCAATAGTCACAGCTGTTTCAAAATTCCTTTGGAAAACTCCACTTTTGTTTATTTCTCATGTATTGTTTAAAGTAATTGCAAGTTTATTGGGAGAAAAGTGTCTTAATGAACATTATATACATGATACTATTTAAAAGCAAATGTTTTTCTTACTTTCATGTCAAGTACAATTCTGGAAAAGACAGAAATCACTCCTGGAGAAATTTGAGCTCAACCATTCCCTTGCTTTCCGTACATTGAGGAACTTTATGGAGAATGAGACCTGAGAGTTCTAATTCCATGATTAGATTTATTAAAATCAGTAATAATTATTAAAATTTGATCACTAAACAGCACTTAGTGTGAATAGTTAACACTACAAACACCTACCTGCTTTCTAAGTACAGCTCATAAGAATTAGGTTATACTAATTATGCAGGTTATCTGAACCTAAATTTTATGATAGTGTTCAGTTTTATTAACATTTTAATTTATTTTCTTTATAGAAGGGAAATATAATTGCTACTCCTTTGCATGCTTCCTTGTAATATAGGAACATAATTTATACCCAGAGCACCAAAAATGGAAGATATCTATACATTTAAATAGATAAGAGATACACCAATCACCTCTGACCTTCTCTTTGAATTATCAACTCATGCATTTTGGGTGCATTTCTGCTCCATCTAGCAATAGCTCCTGCACAAACTTTTTGTGGATTTGTTACCTCAGACCTACTCACCCATTTAGAATTAACTGGATATTTCTGACCTCTCTCAGCTCCATAAATTCCTGATGCCAGAGATAGCAAAGAGCAGAGTCAATCTGAGTCTCATTTAACTTTCCTTCTAAAGCAACATTAAAACTTTTTTTGGTCTAACTTTTGAGCAAATATGTTAAAATACTCTGCCTTAAAACACTAGGCACCAACTTTTTTTTCTTTTTTTTTCAGGAAGGAATTACTCATTTAACAGAAAGGAAGCAAACTGGATAAAGAAAAATTGGCAGAATCATCCACTTGTTTAGAGGAACAATTTTCACATGCTGATAGAGAGAGAGCTACCTATTTGCCCTGCACTGAGAAGACTTCAGAGGATACATAGTAGTTCTGAATTAGTTCTAGAAATTAGGATAAAATACATGGATGAGAAACTTACCTTGCTCTCAATGGAAGAGTTTGTCTTCTGCAATGTCCTGTGATTCATAGATAAAGACACTTTAAAACCTCTTTTGTTTCCTGTGTATACAGGTTTTTTTTGTAGCTTGGAATTTGTAAGAGAAATACACCTATTTTAACCTAAGTTTTTCTTATCAAATTGGGTGATACTTCTTTTGCCATTTTTACCTGTTTCCAGACAAATTAAATAATCTAGTTTCCAGGAGCAACTTTTCATACTCTTCTATCCATAGGGAGAACTGAAATGACTTTTGGGAAGAATTATGATCCTTCCATTTTCTCACAAAGACTTGACATTTAGTAGCTAGGTATTCAAAATACTACTTTCACTATGAAGAATATGTAAAAGATTCAAAAGCAGCTGTTTCACATTAAGAACTGCTCTGAATGTCTCTTTGTATCAAGGGACACTAACTTGTAAGCTTTGATAAAGAATGACAAGTCTGGGGGAAATGAAATTTACCTTTATAACTCAGGTTTTTCACACTGGAATATTCTCTCTTTTCAAACTTGAACTCTGATTTGACTCAGCTTCTGCAGCCTGTGCACAACACTTATCCTTGTCTGCACAGATTAAATGAGTATTTTACCCACGATGTTCTTCTGCTAATGCCCCAGTCAGTAGAGCTCAAGAAAGAAGCAAATGAATTAAAATGGGTGAGAGAGAGTAGAGGTAACCCTCCCAAAACAGCTGCTGAAGTTAGGCAAGCAGGGTTGTTTCAGTTGTTTCCTCCTTCAAAAATGCTTCTTCATACTCTATATGAAGAATTTGTAAAGGAGTTCACCTGAAGAAAGAAATGTAAAAATATTGATTTAAGGAAGAAAGTCAAAGAATCACAGAAGGGTTTGAGTTGGAAGGTTCCATAAAGATCTTCTCGTTTCAGCTGCCCTTCCATTAGATCAGGTCCAATCATAGGATCGAGTTCTAGGTGGTAGCTCAAAAAATTTAGCTGATAAAAACAAATAACAGGTTATGGAGGTATATGTTTAATTGCATTTTAGATGTAAAAGAATATGTTCTTCCCAAATTGTCTTAACTGAAGACTAATACACATAAATTCAATTTATTCAAAAAAGTAGTTAAGAGGAAATAATTCTAAAACCTGCAGTATAACATGGTAAATTTGGACCCTGAGAAGATGCATGGAGATCAGCTGGGTCCCAGGAAAAAATTCTGCTGGATTGTAGACCCTGTAGATCAAGTAAAACTGGAACAAGATGAGAAGTGGCATTTCAAAAATTACATGTAGAGCTACCTAGGAAACAATCTGTAATATTAAAACTGAAATTTTTGTTCAACATGCATCAAGAAGTGGTGCATATTACAATAAAGTAATGCTAATTTAAATAATGTACTATCTCATGAGTAGGAAAATATTATTCTGTTCTAACATATATAATCAACAGACTCATTTTTCTTTCTGTATAACCTACGTACCAGTGTTAATTCTATTCATTTCTTCTTTAATCATGTTAAAATTTTAAAATTGTAAAAACAAATCTTTTTCATCCATTGGAGTCTATTTTCCAACAAGCCAATATTTATAGTTAACAAGAAAAAGGAATAGAATTTACTAAATGAGTTGGAGATTATACCCGTGAACCTCTGTGTACTTCTGAAATTTTCTTCAATATAACTGAAGGCAGATTTCTCTATGTACTTAGAGAGAAAAATGCTTTAGCTATGATCCTTCATACAGTTTTATGGAGAATTTTGAACTGAATTTGTATAGGTTTTTTTTTTTGTTTTAGGTGGAAAGTAAGCCAAACAATGATCTCACTACCTAATCCTTTCATATAACAAATGTATGAAATTTCAGATATCTTGAAATAAGAATACATGTGAGACAATTGGTCATAAAAGAGATCAGATTTGTAAATTGCTTCTGAGATATGTTTGAAATGGAGCTTCTAATTCATCCTGGATGCCAATATCCTGGTTTAGCATAGACTTATTGTTCAGTTTCTGTAAGTCACTTCTCCATTTTGACATCTGTTAAATATGTATAACTGCGATTTCCAGTTTAGCTAGTCTAAGTCTTAATATATGTACAGAATGCCTGCACACCTTTAGATGAGTAACGGGAAAGGATCGCTTCCCTCTGTCTGCCTTGAAAATAGAAATCAAACTTTCTCAATCATAAGCATAAATAATTATGGACATTTAACACTATAAACTAAGCTTAATCTCTCTGATTCAAGATTACCAATATAATAGAAATATATTGTGCTTTTCAGATAGTGTATAAGCAAATATTTCTTCAAATATGCAAATAATTTCTCTCAAGTGATTCACTTTTCTTTTAGGAAATACAAACATTGTATGAAACCTGCATGTTTAGGAATGGCACTTGTAACTTTCAAAACTTATTGTGTAACTCACAACTTACTATATAAATCACTTTGACATCTTAGATGAGTATCATATCATTTTCCATTTTGTGAAAAGAAATACAGATAGTTGCTTTTAGCAAGGGAAAGATAAAAAAAATCTGAGTGCTTATTCATAAAATATAGACACAAACTGCAAAAAAAAAAAGAAGTGTTCATGGGGTTTTTTTTCACTTTGATTTCATCACTATGGAAATAACCTTGCAATTTAGACTGTGTAAAACTTTAAACAACCATGGCTGCTTCTGCTTACATATTCATCTTAATCTTATAATGCCATTGGTATCACATATTTAATTCATGCATTTAATGCAGATGTTATGCAGCATAGTGTCTTGAATGAGTTCACTGGATTTATTTTTCTACAAAGTCTTAGACTGGATTAATGCAATAACATTTTATCTTTAAATTTGAATATGACAGATATGTATTTGCAAAATATTTGTGAGAAGCTCACTTTAAATAGTGGTTATTAAAGCAAATTAAAGAAATGTTCCTTTCATCAGCTTCAACACAGATCATAGTACAGGAGATCAGGAAGGTTAAAAGAGGAAATGCCACAAAGTCTCTTCAGTGGATTCAAAATAACATTTTATTTGTCTTTACTCTGTTCCTGTGGAGGGACTTAAAAAAAATAGAGTAAAACAAATTGTAATAATTTCTAATTCCCTTCCTGGAGAGTCTGTATGTTTCCTGGAAACATTAATGTTTCCTAACAAGGGGCAGTATACCTTGAAAATATTCTTCACAGTGTCTCTTGAAAGATATATAAGATATTTAAGGTGAATTATCTATTTTGTTGTTTTTTCCCTTTTATTAGTTTGAGTGTACACAAACAGATATGTACCATCTTTTTCATTAAGAGTCCTTTCTACATACCGCAACATGATGAAGTACTAAAGAATTAATTGACTCATTCTTTCCTCCACTGGTGGAACAAGATTTCATACAAAACAAAGACCTTTCATTTAGGAAAATAGTACAGAATTTGGACATGACTAGAATTTGGGGAATTTTTTAAAAAAAGAATATGAATATTCATTTACTTTGGGAAACTAATGTCAGTGGTGTTCACTTCCTTTGTTATTAACAATATACTGCTGTCATAGGAGTGTTTTTAAGAAGTGAATTAAGAAATTTAAAAATATTAATAGCTCATCATCAATAACTACTACTCACAGCCTTCTACTGCAAATCTTATTTTAAGACTTACATTCATCTGTTCTTAGAGAGGGTAAACTTATTCAGTGAACCATTCACAGAACAGAAACTGTGAATAATGCATTAAAGCTTCAGTAGAACTTTAGTGAAATAACAGACTTAAGAACCTTAAAATCAAAGAATCACAGGGTAGTTGAGTGTGGGAAGGACCTCTGGAGATCATGTATTCCAATATACTTCCTCAAAACAGGCTTAGCTAGAGCAGGATGTTCAGTATTGTGCCGATCTGGTCTTGAACATTTCTGAAAATAAAGACTTCACCACTTCTTTGGGCAACTTACTCCAGGGTTGGATCACACTCGTACTAAAAAAGTGGATTTATTTTGCATTTCATTTTGTGTCTAATACCTGTTGTTCTTTCACTGAGCATTACTGAGAGGACTCTGGCTCTTTAATTTTTAGTTCCCCATCAGGCTTTTCTATATAGATAAAATTGCCCCAGAGCCTTATCTCCTTCAGCTCTCTCAGCCACTCCCTATATGACAAGTGTTCCATGAAGAGACCTTCATGGCCTTTCACTGGACTCACTCCAATGCATCCATGTATTTCTTGTACTCAGAGCCGAAACTGGATGTACCACCCCAGATGTTTCTTACCAGGACTGAGCTGAGGGGAAGGATCATCTCCCTCAACCTGTTGGCAACCTATTGTAGCCTAACAGGCATCAACTGATCTTCCACAGGGGCATATTGCTGACTTGTAGTCAACTTGTTTTCTACCCAAATCCCTGGTCCTTTCCTGCAGAGCTACTTCCCAGCCAGGCTTCCTCAGCCTGCACCTGTTAGTGGGATCATTACTTTTGAGATGCAAGACATCCTAATTCCTCTTGTTGAACTCCATGATTTTCCTACCATGGAAAATCCATTTCTTCAAGTAGTTGGCTCTTGAACTGTAGGACTGGACTATCAGCCACTTCTAATGAAGCAGTTCAATTTGCTGAGTTTGTCTTATATTTTCTTAGGGTAAATGAAGGGTAAGAAGCAAATGTTAAGCCAATGAAAATTTCTATGATTTGGAATCACTCCCCATTTCCTTTGAGCATTTTCCAATTGCTATAAAAGGCAATTTTGCAAAAGGCAAAAAAACCCTACAGATATGTACATATTACTGGATCTCACAGATGTTTAAGGTCCCTGTCAAAAATGCATGCATAATTTGATGTTTCATATTCATGTTATTATGCCACAGTGTTAAATCTGTAAGTAGCACTGATGCTAACACTTTGCTTTCTGCAGGCTTGTCTCAGTATGAGTATGATCCAGTATGAGTGTGGAGTTCAATATGTTTTAGAAGAAGGCAGACCTTGCATCATCTGACTATATCAGGTAACTGAATATTTTAAATGGTCACATGGAAGTGCGATGCGAAACTTTAGTTTTACTTCAGAATTGCTTATTTGCATGAGTTGTTAGCTTTCTGAAAAGAACATTAAGTCTCAGCTGAAATAATGCTAGGATATCAGGGAGCACTTTCTATCTCCCATTTCTGCCTGTATACCATGGCTAATACTCAAATTACATTTTCCTATGAGTGTTCTGGTTTACATGAGAATTAAATCTATACATGGAGCAATAGGAATTTCTAAAGATCACTCAAAATATAGAAGTGATGGTGAATACAAGGAGTGCTCATAACTTCCCTCACAGATTCAGATCTTTGTTTTCTTTCTGGTTGCTATTATTTATTACTTTATTTTTTGTTATTATAAGAACTCAGTTATGAGGGCTCAGTAAATTTAATTGTAAACCCTGGCTCACATTTCTCATTATCTTCCACCTGAGGATATAGTCTAGTACGAGATAAGAAATAGACAGCATATCTAGAAATCTTTCAGATAAAGACTGACATCCACATTTCAGGCATCAGATAAAGGATGTTACTAACTGATGCTTGTAAACAACTTCTTGAGGCCCTACTGTAATTACTGAGGACCTCTACTATACACTCTTTCTCTAAATCTTAATCTAAACTTACTATCAGTATTCAGAATGACAAAATTGTCTCAAATTCTAATGCATACTTGCCAAATGCTTTGTTTCTATATATGTAACCAATATTGCTGGGGATCATCATAAAAGGATACCCTCAGGTGAAAGTGACAATGATAGAAAAGAAGTTAGCAGAGAGACTGCTCTAATATATGATTTAAAAACTTGAATATAATTCTGAAAAATTTGTGTGGTAGCAGCAAACCTGCTTGGAGTATTCCATGCCATGAGGTAAAAGTACTGAAATCCAATTCTGGGCTTACAAAAATGATTCAAAAGTGTGTTCAGTCTCTGACAGAAGTGTCTGTTAATAAAGAAAGAGTAAGAATTATTAGCAAAAGCAACAAGGGCCTTTGTTAGTTTGCACACTACAGATTTAGTCTTCATAATTAGATGAACTTCACATTGCAGATGGCATCTTTCTCTTATGCATTACACTGGAAAAAAGCCATTTGTGTGTGACAGATATTAGGAATCAAACAAAAAAGATAAGCCAGTACTGCAACCTTTTTCCCCCAACTTAATATAGAAGAGGGAGGAAAAGAATGAAACCTGTTGAAATGAAGAACTGCTCTAGCAAATTATTTTGGAACAATGCATGCAGGAATTGTAGACCTATATGCAATAACGGGTATGAAATATTTTTATGAAATACAACTTTCAGGGAAGAAAGTACATACTGCCATTATAGTCTCATTATTTCTAAATTCAGGTAATAGAAAACATAAATTTGAAGTATGGAATTGTAAGCAAAGAAACAATATTTAGCCAATATGACACACTGACGTGAGTCTCAACAGATTACAGACCTTTTACTGGTAGGAAATTAAAAATATTTCAAAATGTTATGACTTTAAACATATTAAATCCAGAGTATTCATGATGTAATATTTAAGAATGATATTGAAAAAACACGTTATGATATTATCAGACTGGTATTTGAAAGGTTAAAAAGTCAAATTCAAGTTCCTCCTTGATTCTGGCAAATTATGGCATATCATATTCGATAGACTCTTCTGCTAAGTAGAACTCCTGTCAGAATCTCATAATTAGATTCTTTAAATAAAGAACTTCAGTTAAAAAAAAAAAAAAAAAAAAAAAAAAAAGTCATATAACTGAATGTATTTATAACCACAAGATAAGCAAATTGTATTTCAAACCATAAGGCAGCAATATTCAATAGACAGGATGTCATGGTTTAACCCCAGCTAGTGACTAAGAACCTCACAGAAAACTGTGTTGTTTGTTTGCTAGTTTGTCAGCAAAAGCATCTGACTTTTGCTTTAGTATCATCCATTCAATATCATGGCTACACTGGAGACAAGCAGCAGTCAGAGAAGTCAGGGCAGTGTTGGACTGCAGGCAAAGGAGCATTTAAAGTTTGATGGGCAAAAGCTACACCAGGGCAACTTTGCCAGTCAGCTCTCTTTTGATGTGCTCATGCAGAGTTACTATTGAGGGTATTCTTCAAGCATAGAATTCTGGTTTCAATGAACTGGGAATAGGTTCACGTGCACTGTGAACATCTATTAACCTGCTGACTCTTGACAAAAAATATACAGTAGCAAGGGATATCTTGCATTCCACTGGTACATATTCCTAATCTATGTTTTTGTCACCCAGGAAGCTTGTGATAAACAACATTTCTTGCACAATGGAACTGGCATGGGAATGGATTAAGTTTTCCTTCTCTTGATTGCATTCCAACAAGCTGAGTAAAACTTCAAGAGGTTTTACAAAAATTTAAGGACCTGCTTTTTTTGTGATGCTCAAACATGTCATGTGAAAGGAAACTATTCCCTATGAAACCATATGGCTGTAGTAATGTCTTACAACACAATATGCAGGAAAAGGCATTTCTGTGCTGGCTGCTTCACACATTCTCTTTGACATATTCATCTTCTTTTGATCTTTCTACAGCAAATCTAGACATCTGGAACTTTAAAACTGATTTACTTAGGTAAACAAAAGATTTAAGTGCCTTTTTTTTCAGGGGTTGGGGAATTATTTATCTGTTCAATACCAGCCAATACTGCCAGAAGACTGTTCTTTGCAGATTATATTATTCTGCATAGTACCCTTAATAATTTTGTATGGTAGAGATGATATTAGTGAATAGAGTAAGAGGAGTCATAATTGTTAAGCTATTTTTTTTTTTCTCCTTTCCTTTCCCCCACAAGTTAGAACCAACACCTCTGTTTCAGGAAGACTTGCTGTCAGGTATGTACTTTGTAGGTGCCAGGAGTGGCACCTAGGTACAATATGAACAGCAAACAGGGTTGTGTACTAGAAGTTAAAACTTTCAAGTAAGCAAAATAATGGTGACTAAATTAGAGTGAGAAAACCAGAGTGAATAATAATCTTGCTTTCCAGAGCTATAATACAGCCCATAAACAAAGAAACAAATATATTTTAAGTTTTGTCATTATGTAACATATATATTTTTGCATAAAATATTACCTGAGTGTTTCATTAATTGCCTACATAAATCAGTTACAAGTGACCACAAAATGGCCACCTCTGTCTAGTGTGCAAATCCTTTCACAGGAACCAAAACTAGGGTGAAAAGAAGAAAAACAATTAGTCCAGCATAATGAAATGGATAAACACTGGGACAGAAAGGCTGTCCAATGTTAGAAAACTGCAGCACAAAGGCCTTAAATGTCAACATAGCCAAGAGGTTTAAAAAGGTGTTTCACTCAGATGGTATTATTTAGAAAGCAAGCAGTTATCATGTATTTTTATATAGTTACATATAACAATATATATAATTTTATACATATATTTTATATATAGCTATATATATATATATTTTAATGCAGTTAGCATATGTATTTTGTTAGGCATTTATGTCAATCCATAAGGGAACAAACTAATCTTCTGTATTCTATGTGGGAATAAAAACAAATTCACAGTACTTAGAGCTGATACTGAATCAAATTATCAAATTCTTTCCTTTATCAAATTATTTCCTTCTCTATTTATGTTTAGCCTTCAGATAGATGTGTGATAAACTGCCTCCCCCACTTTTATAACAGACAAAATAATATTTTGTCAGAGTTCTCAGATGGAGATAAAATTGTCAAGTCTTCATACACTTGGTGAAAATTATGAGAGAGTTGAGGGTGATAAAGTGAGAAAGAAGTTAAGCTTGTGAGGTTGGCAAGTGGCAGAAGAAAACCATTGGTTTCACAAACAAAACATAATTCTCCACTTCTAGTTATTCACACTGAGTTTAAATTTTCTTCCAGACTAAGATTGTCTCAAAAGAAGCCTACGCTATTAATTCAGGTTGGGATTTTGCAGAGTCTGTGTTGGCTTATCTGTGCTTTCATTAGGAGTAGTGAAAAGTTTACTCTCCAACTCCATCAGCCTTAAAATATTCTTAACTGCTTTTGAAAGTCTCCTGGTAGATTACCATAAGGATTTCCTACAACTGGAACCAAATCTGAAGGTTTTAGAGTAGAATACTCAACTTCTTGTAATAGGCCCCCACTAAGTCCACTTGTCAATATGTTTATAGTATTACCTCAAGACATAACAGTATTGGTAAAAAGAAATACATTATGCACCAATAATGCGCTCTTTGAGATGTAATCTACATTTTAAAAGAGGTACACATGGTTTTTTGGTGGTGACCTGGTTGTTGGAAAGATGGGTTTGGGTTTTTTATTGTTTTTTTGGTTTGGGGATTTGATGTCTTGGGGAATTTTTGAATTATTTTTTTCTTCAGTGAAAGATTCAGTCATCCAACACATCCACAGCAAAAAAGGACTAAGAAGGATAGACATTCAGGCAAATAAATTGTTTTGTGAATGCAGTTTCAATCTCCTCTGACCAACAGAAGAATGTCTGACCTATAAAACATAATCTTATATCCCAGGAATAAATCCTAGTTTCTAATATGTTGAAGGCAGTCAGGAGGCAAGAAAGGGGAAAGCTTGGGATGGTGTTCACTTGTACTCTGTATGCCTAAAAGACTTTTATTTTTTATTAATACTGCTCTGATAGGAAATGCATATCTGTTCCAGGAAAAACCTGAGGTATATCCAGTTAGGTGTCCCTTGCCACAGATGTCTCTGCTGTCAATGTGGTTCTTTCATTTTGGGCTACAAAGTGGCCTTCAGTGAAGACGTCTCATGACCTTCTGGCTACACTACCCTTGGATGACTCCACTGTGAACCTAGAGAGCAGAAGGCACACAACATTCCTGAAACAGCAGTATTTCCCTTCATAAGATTATTCCTTGAAATCTAGGCAGACTGAACTCCAAGAAAATGGAGACATTCATATTTCCCCTTGTTCCCTGTACTCATAAGCATATGGAATTTGTGCCTTAAGAAATAATTAACCTGTTGTTAGGTTAACAAACCTAACAGCCTAGGTTGTTAACCAAGTCCTAAGCACTTGAAATTTTGGTGACAGGCATCTAAGCCAGACAGATCTCTTTCAAAGAACTCATCACATTAATTTTCCAAACACAGAATTCCTCTCCAGATTTTGAAAGAGATGGCACAGCTGGAGAAAGCATCTTCATGGATTTGAACAACTGTTCCTTAATAGCTACCTTTGATTTATTATATAGTCCATTTCTAAAATATTTATACTATCTATTTTGCCATTAACATGGAAGGTGTAATGAAAGTGATCCTAGTAATTAACAGTTTAAATATATTTAAACTATTTTCAGCAACTGTTTCAGAATGAAGAAATAATTGCCAACTAGGTGCTTGCTTAAAAGTTGTGTTAAATACCACGTAGACATAACTCCAGAAGATGTTTCAAGCAAAAGCTAAAGTTGAAGAATTAACCCTCCTGAAACATTTTTTCACAGGGTAGAAAATCTACATAAGCTATGTAATTCTATGAATAAGTTTTTTCCTGTGTATTTTTTCCTCAGGTTGCACAACTACATGAAATTTTAGTAATGAATGTGGTGTTTATAAGTTGTGTTGATCTGATGCAACTTGAGGCTAAGCCCAGCATTTATTCACAGAGAAGACTGTACCCATGCTCAAAAATTCACTTCAGCCTGTACAGCTCGTTACTCTCCTTATTAATTTCTGTTCTGAAAATAATTAATGTTCTCATACTTCTAATTTCTTTTTAAAAACTTCTGTCTCACTAAAACATCTTTGAGTGAGAAGGCATTCTGTCTCAATAACATAAACTCTTTTGGAGAATTCTTTTCTCATATGATAGGTACACCAGAAAATATCCCAGTTAGGGATGCCTTTAGGCCAGTGTGATTCTACATCTGTATGTTTCCTGAGAAGAGTAAAACTTAATCTTTGTCATATGTCATGTGTTTCAAATAAACCAAAAACATTATTATAAAAGTCTTATTTGCACATCCAATCCAAGGAGATGATCTGACTGAGAAAATGTCTGCAACCCTGAGTCTCATACTTTTGTACTCAGTAATGCTTTCTTCTTGTGCTGTTCTAGAGAACAAATTAATTTGATTAGTCCTTTTGTAATTTCTTTCCTTGTAGCTCTTAAGCCATGAGAGAAAAATTATTACCTCTCTAGCTAGTACCTAGGAATACTATAATAGCCATTTACCTATTTGGAGCATCACAAAAGAACACTGAACAAGTTTATTGTCATGTTTCAGTTGTCTGTCACAGGCCCAAAGTTTTTTAAGCTAATAATACCATTTAGTTAATAAGTATATAATTTTGTTATTTCCTGGGATAGGTACAAATTGTATGCCTCAGCACCAATGTATTTGCTCCAGTTCCACTACCAATGCATGGTGAGTTTTCTTGACTAACCTGCATGGCTCTGTCAATGCTCTTATGCCTAAAATGTAGATGATAGTGAAGAAAAGCAGTGTATTCAAATAAAATGTCAATAGTCACTGGAGAGAAGAAGATGCCTTTGAAAATCTATAGAAAAAAGGTTGTGCTTGTGTATGGTTGAACACTTAGGCAGAAAGACTGCCTCTGTAAAGGTCTTCAAAGGCATCTGTCTCTTCTGGTTATTCTGGGAATTAAAGATGATCTATTCAATTATATCCTAAAATTTCTCTATGAGTTACATGCCTAAGTTAAAGCTCCTAAAGTTTGAAATCTGAACATCAATAGTGTGTGCTCAATTAACCTCTTTACTATAAACTAAAATCATTAGATGAGAAACAGAAGAAAACATTTTCTTCGTTCTACTATTATTTTTGCCATAGCAAGCCTCCTCCTGCTTGCTTTGTGTCTTATTTTTGTCCTGAGAATATGTTTTATCAGTATTCAGTATAGCTCTTCAAGTTACTGTACTTTTGGCATATAGTACAGAGCTTGTACCTGTTATTCCCACTTGTGTTATAGTTGAAGTAGAAGCACACTTCATCTCAGCTCCAACTGTCACGGATATACTACTGTTCATTGCTTCAGCTACAGGGTAAGGATATTTCTGTAAGTAGCCCTCAGTTTGATACAGCTACTGGGACTTAAAATGACTTCTTCCAATTATCTCCTATAAAGGGTATTTGAGTGGAGACAATTTGTCAAGTGCAATTCAGGCTCTTTTAGTGGTAAAAAGTCCTTTCTTCTTATTTTTAAAGAATTAGCTGACAGAAAATAATACACATACTTCCAAAAATTAAGCAACATTGCCAAGGCACTCAGCAACAAGACTCTAAATAATTGTGTTCATTTGATATCTCTGGTTTTTTATACATGCACATCTCAAAAAGTTTAAAAGAATTTCATACAGCTTAAAACTTTAAAGTAAATTTCATACTGCTATGCCTTTCATCGGTTCACTGTAGAACCGATTTGTGATTTACTTCTGTTTGGAAAATAAGTAGGAATAATCAACCTTAAAGCAATACTTTTTTGTATACTATAACACATGCCTTCAAGAGCACAATTTTTTTTTAGCTTTTCTCTCTCACAGAGACAGACACAGCTCCAGAGGACAAGCATGTATCCTGGAATTGAGTAAAAGGTTACTGAATAGTCCGAAAGAAACACAAAATTGTGGCTTAAATACAAATCTAACTCTTCTCATTTGATTTTAGAGGCCTGAAGTATAGTTTTAGAGCAAAGCAAAACAAGCAGGCCTAGAGGCATGTACTTAACTTCTCCTCACCAGTGTCAGGTCTAGAAGGTCATTGTTCAACTGTCGTAGACAAGAGCAATTGTCTTGTCAGCTCTTCTGCCACTGATCCAATGGCTAGTAGTAAATGGTAAAGATTCAGGCACAAGAAATTATTAAAACCAGCCTGATCATAGTAGTATATTTTTCCAGTTCAGTTGATGGTACATTATTCCCTGATTTATAAGTTGCCCTATAATTTTATAGTAAAATATGTAAAGGAATTTCTGATTTACTTTTTATACACGGTCTGTTATTTTCTCTGTATTGACTGTTTCTCCTCTTATTTGCTAGAGCTTTAAAATAAGTGTTTCTTGTTCTTAGCTTCCTTTTTGTCTGGGGACGTGACAAAATCTCCAGTCACATTGTCACCAGTTGATGATCCCTGAATCTCTTCTGTAGTGAGTGATTGCCTACATTTTGGCCCAAGTCTACTTTCCAAACAGGCTGCAAGTATAGTCCATGTAATGTACACTGTAACAATCTCCCAGATTACAAAAGCATGGACCTCAGATGCAGTGCTTACAGCCAGAAGAAATCTTAATTTTTCAAAGGGAAGACTGAGTCCTTCTTGTTGACCTCTCTCTAGTGCCCTGAGTTTCCCACTTCTATGTCTGCACTTTCTTCTTGAAAAGAAACAGGAGGAAAAAGCAGCTGTAGAGCTTAATGATGGGATAAGTCTTACCCACAGATAAAACAGCTGTGTCCAGGAGACTTTTTCTTCATTGTACTCTACTCTGATCAAGTAAGTGACTCCTAAGGACAAAGTCAGGGGGGGAAAGAAAAGAACCCAGCTCAGTCTTCCCTTTCTAATGTAAATGACAAAATTAATATCAGAAATCAATTCCTAAATAAATGCTGGCAAAATTATTGTTTGAAATACAGCATAACCTTTCTCATTCCAGTTATCTACATATTCTGTAATGCACACTAAAATTTAGCAATTACTTGCACGTCTCAACAAAGTTTAAATATGACAATCTTTTAGTGAGAGTTCAAATTATTTAACTATCATTTGAAAAGAAAAAAACCATTCCAGTCTGTTTCATGTTAGGAAATACAAAAAAATAGTAGAAATCTAATTGTCAAAATAAAAAAGCACTTATGTTTTCATGAGTTATCCCTGGTATTTCAGATGCTTTTCTTTGTTTGCTGATTAAACAAAATTCAATATTTTACAGTCTTCCAAACACTAATTACCATGACTTAAAAAAAGATATAATTATTACTAAAATCAGTGTATTATTTAACAGATTACAAAATCTAGCATATGCTATTTCTTATGGTGTCATTTGAGTAAGACTTAGGTACATAACAAAATTAGACATCTGATGTAGAAATATGTATTCTCTCAAGCAGTTATTACTGAGGTGACCCCTTTTTCGGGTGCTACCTACAATTCACAAATTTGTCATCAGTCTTTAAAGGCCACCTAAGGAACAAACAGGGCACACGACAGAAGGAAAGCATTTTTAAAGTAGTTTTTTATACTACACATTTTCACGCATAGCAATTCTGCTATTTGGCACTGATAATACATTTTTAATTAGCAACCAGCACAGTAAATCACTTTTTCACAACCTTGCAGTGATCTGACTTCTTCCAGACCACTCATTTAAAACAAGGGAAAACTTTATAGAATCACAGAATTATTTGGGTTGGAAAGGACATTAAAGATCATCTAGTTTCGAAGCCTCTGCTATGGACAGAGGCTCTTCTCACTAGACCAGGTTGCTCAGAGCTCCACCCAACTTGGCCTTGAACACTGACAGGAATAGGGCATCCACAGCTTCTCTGGGCAACTTGCTCCAATGTCACACCACTCTCCTAGTAAATTCTTTTTTCTAATAGCTAATCTAAACCTGCCCTCTTTTCATTTGAAGCCATTCCTCCCTGGACTGGAGGTTGGACTAGAGACCTGCATTTCAACTTGAATTCTTCTCTGAATGGCAAAAGATATGAAGTATGCAGCCTTCCCTAATTTGAAGGAAGATAGAATTTGTCTTGATTTAAATTTGGGGAGTTTATTAATTTGGGGAGTAAATATTGTGATTTTTTCACATGGGGAAGTTTAAACCATATTTTAAGAGCACTGCCAGGCCAGGAGGGAAAAAAAATAACAACATTTAGACATATTTAGCAATAATACTTGAAACCCAGCTGGCTAATTCTTGCAATCATTTTGAGGAGGAGAGAAACTAGTAGTTTATATTCCAAGACAAAAAAATCTAGAAAGAACTCTCTAAATATAATGTAACCTCAGGATCTTCTCTTACATCTGTTATTAAATTATGTTCTACTGGAAAAACTAAAAATTGCTAATGCCTGACTCAGTTTAGGTGAACAGAGGCATTTAGTTTCATTTGGTTTTTATCCTCATTTGATATTTACTATTTATCTACTACTCAGATGAGGCTAAGATCTTGGGGAGGATTAGAAAAAGATCAATAATAAGCTGAATGTTCTCTAGGATACAATAATCATGTCATTTGTGACCACTATTATTAAGTTTTCATATACCATGTGTTTAAGAAAAGCAATGCCAAGAGACTGGCCAGTCTGGTTAGGAAACCCTTAACATGAGGGTGATGGGGTGAGGGAGCTGACAACTCACAAACAAGTGGAGAAATAGTGAACCAGGTTTTCAAGCAAGGGAAGAAAGATGATGCAGGCATAAAATGCCTGATAGACAGCAAAACAGGGGAGGAGTCCCACTCCAAACCAATGCACACAAATGAAGAGGTGCTAAGAGAGCAGCATAAGGGGAAGCTCCTAGTATTTTCCTGGAAAGTCAGCATCACTCAGCGCTTCTCTGACGTGCGTGTACACTAATGCACAGAGAATGGGATACACAGGGAGGAACTAGAGATCCATATAAAGGTTCAGGGCAGATATAATTAGCATGACAGAGATGTGTTGGGATAGCTCACACACCTGGAGTACTGCAGTGGAGGGTTACAGGTGTGGATTTGGATGTGGACGTAGGATAGGTGCTGTGTTGCATATGATATTTACATACACAAAAAGATCTTTTGAGGAATGTAAAGGTTTGAAGGCGCTTTGGCTGCTGTGATTGTGAGATGGTGGAATGCAGGATCCTGAGAGAAAAGAAAAAGGCAGACAGTAAAATCACAATTCTGAAGAACAGGGCAACAGACTTTGACCTGGTCAAGGTTCTTCTTTTAGGAATCCATGGGAGATCATCCTGGAGACAGGAGGACTCAACTCAGCCTTTCCAATATCACATTATTCAAGCTCAAGAATGGCCCATCCCTATCAGCAGAAAATAAAGCCAAGGAGACAGGAGGCCTGCAGATGAACAAGGGTGTCCTGACAAAACTCAAGTTTGAGAAGGATAAGAAAGTGACTGGAAGTTGAGCAACATCATAGACTTTCTAAAAGCAAAATACTGCCTTACCAAGCTGATAGCCTTTCATATTGAAATGACTGACTTGGTTGATAAGAAGATATATATCTGACTTTAGCAAGGCTTTCATCACTGTCTACTCTAATATCCCCATTGACAAACTGATAAAATACAGGCTAGAGAAGTGGACAGTGAGGCAAATTGAAAACTGGCTGCACTGCTGGGCTTAAAGGGTTGTAGTTAGCATCATGAACTTCATCAGGAAAGCAGTCACCATTGGTGTACCCTAGGGGCAAGTACTGTTTAATGTCTTCATCAATGATCGGGCTAAAGGGACACTTTACACTCTCAGGAGCTTTACAAACAAAACTGGATCGACTAGATGGATGTGCTATCCAGAGGAATCTCAACAAGTTGGAGAAATGGAAAAACAGGAACCTCACAAAGCTCAAGAAAAGTGGAATTTTGAGTTCTTAAAGATAGCTTCTTTTTCTCTCTGTAGAAATTAAATTGCTTTTCTTAAATCTCAAAAATGTGCTTGAATGGACAGCCTATAAGTTATACAGTAAAAAACTGCAGAAGTATGTTTCTTTCTTATGTGGAAAAGACACATGGATCTTCTGTACTTGGGAGGAATAACCCCATGCACCAATTCACATTTGGATTTCCAGAAGCTGGAAAGCAGCTCTGTGGAGAGAGCCTAGGAGTCCTGGTGGGCAAGAGATGGCCACAAGCCAGCAGTGCAGCCTTGTGGCAAGGAAGGCCATCAGAAATCACTGACTGGAGTGAAAACAATTGACAATGTTAGTTACAAACAATGAATGCATCTAACATTTCTAACTAGCTATTAAGGATCTATGTTAAAACTATTAAACAGAGTAATTTCATAATGATCACTGAGGCATATCCATTTCATGGATCAAATAGCATCAAATAACAAAAGTTTTAATAAAATTGAAAAAAATCAGAACACAGCATCTTTTTGTAAAACCCAATATATGCAAAACTCATTAATAATACTTCAGGAAGAAAAAGACTATAAGTATCGACAGATAATCTAATCTTCATCTTTAAATCCTGCTAAATTAATATTTTCTAAAATTTGTTACCATGGTGACATTCTAATTGTTGTCAATTCTTTATCTAATCTGTTGTATTCATGGACTTGCCACCTTTTCTCTAGAATTATCATCAGTTAAAAATGCTTCCTATTGTCTAGGGACAGTCCGCTAACTCCCACAGCAAGTTTTTGTGAGTCTGTGCACTCTTCTGTGTTATTTTCATATACCAATGCTGTTGTCCTTGCTGGAAAGCTGCTCTTTTGTTCATGTGAGATGATGGAAGGTCTTAAAATATTGGAAATTGCTAATTCCTAATAGGTGGATTCTACATGTTCATGTATTGCACTGCAAACCAGCCCCTATTAATGTTTCTCTGGGAGTCTTTTGTGTGTGAGAGAAAAGATATAAAGTAGACACTTATGATAGCCATTGAATTTGTCCATAATTCTATAAATTAAAAGGGGTGCACTAATGCATACATTTCATAATTTTGAGTATCTCTAATAAATCAGGAAAATTATGTTTGCTATCCCTATGCTGATGTTTTGTGAAAGACAAAACATGGAATTTACTTGAAAAGACTAGAAATAGAGACTGGGAGGAAACAAAATTAAAGAGAAAGCAAATACATTATTTAAACATTTAGGCTTAAAATCCAAATTTCATGTCCAAAGAAGGGCAAGTGCAGCCACAGAAGGGAAAAAAAGCTGGTGAAGGGTCTGGAGAACAAGACTTATGAGGAGCAGCTGAGGGAGCTGGGGCTGTTTAGCCTGGAGAAGAGGAGGCTCAAGGGTGACCTTGATGTTCTTTACAACTGCCTGAAAGAAGGTTGTTGTGAGGTGGGGGTTGGTTAGTTCTCCCAAGGAAGAAGTGACAGGACAAGAGGAGATGGCCTTAAGTTGAACCAAGAGAGATTTAAATTGGATATTAGGAAAGAATTTCATCATTATAAGGGTTGTCAAACACTGAAACAGGCTGTCCAAATAAGTGATTGATTCATCATACATGGAGATATTTAAAAGATATGTAGATGTGGCACTGGACATGGTTTAGTGCTGGACTAGGAAGTGCTGGGTTAATGGTTGAAATCAACAGTCTTTTCCAACCTAAGTGATCCCATGGTTCTAAAATTTATATTAAATATTAAAAAATAAATTCATTGATGTGTCATGTACTTTTCAATGTTGCATTCCATTTTTGGTACCCAAAGATCCAGTAATTCTTCTTAATGTAAATGACAAGAAACACTGTGGTGATTCTGGCAATCCAAAGAGTTTATTCCAAATGTTGTTCTGCTGTTTAAGAACAGAGCATACTTGCTCCTTTTTTTTTTTTTTTTGAGTTTTCTTATTAGAGCTCTTATTTCAGATCAGAGACTGAGTTACTTGCTATTAGACTGAAGACTAAGCATTTTGCTTCTTATCTGATTTGTCTTCCACTATATTGTGTTCTTGGTGCAATAGAAAGTACTTAATTTCCATGACTATTCATTTGTCATGTTCTTCTGAAGGAATGAGTGAAGTTTCCAGCTCTTGTCTTGTAACACTTGTTCTAAGTGTTCAATTATGCAGATTTTAACTGATAATATTGCATAAAATTGTTTTAGCAGTCTGAAGTGTTAGAACCACTGGTTGCCTTTTTTAAGTAGAGGTATTTGTTTCTAAAAATACTTTGCNTTTTTAAGAACAGAGCATTCTTGTTCCTTTTTTTTTTTTTTTGAGTTTTCTTATTAGAGCTCTTATTTCAGATCAGAGACTGAGTTACTTGCTATTAGACTGAAGACTAAGCATTTTGCTTCTTATCTGATTTGTCTTCCACTATATTGTGTTCTTGGTGCAATAGAAAGTACTTAATTTCCATGACTATTCATTTGTCATGTTCTTCTGAAGGAATGAGTGAAGTTTCCAGCTCTTGTCTTGTAACACTTGTTCTAAGTGTTCAATTATGCAGATTTTAACTGATAATATTGCATAAAATTGTTTTAGCAGTCTGAAGTGTTAGAACCACTGGTTGCCTTTTTTAAGTAGAGGTATTTGTTTCTAAAAATACTTTGCAAAAGAGGAAGGAGATTAGATAATTATCTCTAGGCCATTTTTGCCAAACCAACTAAACACAGATTATGATGAAATCTGCAATTCTTGTTTTCTTTGAACTGTTGGGTGTGTTACCTATTTTATGTTGTGGATATAAAAATTACATTAGCCACATTTTAAACAAACATACTTTAATGATTATTTTTTAAAGTTTCATAAACAATGAATGTATCTCCTAAGTATTTTACTGTTATAAACAATGTGTTCTAATATATAAGTAAGAATAGAGAGGTCAAAATATCCTTTCCACCTATTTAACAGCTTGGTTGCATACTAAATAACATATTCATAATTTGTTAGTGGTTTATTATTATTTATATATAACAATTTGATAATTTAAGTTGAAGAAGAAGCACAGACCATAATTATTCTGCATGCATAATGATATTAAATTATTTTTCTTTTGAAATACATTTTTTCTGAACTTGCTTTCTATGAAAAACAGAAGCACCCTCCACCCTTCATCAAAACCTTTCAATTTCAATTCTTTCACTGCTCAGAATCAGATGGAACATTTAAAATTTTAGCAGACATATTTATTGAAAGATTAATAATTTTCAGATTCTATCTATTGAATTCTAGCTGCATTAAGACTCCTGAGAGTCCTATCAGCGTTGCTTTTGAACTTTGTTTTTCCTATAGCTGTAACAAGCTATATATATTTGATGCAAATCTTGTTCGTCAGTGAAGATTTTTCCAGGTTTATGTCATGAACAACACAAATTAAATGCCTTTAAATGCATTTTAATTTTTAAATTAATACTTTGAGGTAGTTGAAAAGTCTGTTTCTTGTGAAAAGTCAAACACACATGAAATGAAGATAGAAAAAGAAATTAAATTAAAACCTCAGAATTAATGATTTTTCAAAGGTGACAATGAAAAACATCTTTGATGTAACTGACACTAGATTTAGTTGGGGTACACAGGAAAAAAAACAAGAAATAGTAACTTCAGCATCTAAGTACAAACTAAATATTTTAATTCCTCATAGAAACGTCCTAATTATGAACTTTGTAGAAGCTGAAAAAGACAATGACAGAATCTGTTTCAGGTCCAGATTAGTTACTGCTAACTGCTTTCATTCCAGTTGCAGAAAATAATGTCCTGACTGTGTAATTGATTGACTGAATTTGCCTGTGTTTGAGAGCCTTTATTTATTCTGAATCCTGTTCTGACTTCCTTTGCTCTTTCTTCATTATTACAAGGATGAAAAAGCAAAACAAGCTTCTTAAATCTTAAATGTCTAGTTTTTGAAAGTTCATTAAAAGCTTATTGTAATAATAAATACACGTTACTGGAAAACAATGATTATTACATATAACTTTCATTGAAACTATTATTCCAAACTAGACTAATGAAAAAGCAGTAGTTTAATAAACTGTGAAGATATATTGAAAACCCCAGACTATATTAAAAACCCCAGACAGACATGGAATTCCCACAGCTTTTTATCCTCTCTTTGTGCTGAAGGCCAAAATCACCAATAGTTAAATTATCTTTTGAAAAGATTCGTGGACACTGACTACTGAGTTTCAAGGAGCAGTCAGTAGCTTGGAAGCTATACATAAAAACTGAAGAAGGTCATTGTAAGGTACACCCCTGTGTTACCTACATCACATATCACTTATATTTTCAGAACCAAGAATTTTAAAACCTCCCCCTTGTTGTTTTCCTATCTCTGCACAAATGTTTTAGCTCTCCTGGCTGGGGTACCTCTGCCCCAGCTGCTGCTGGAGCACTTATCCATGCACCTCACAGCAGCTGACAAGCAGCTGAGCACAAACACAGCACGTGTCACTCAGAGCTCACCTGGTCTGGCAGCTTGTAGATAAGCACTTCTGAATCCTCTGAAAACCTACAGGAAAATGTTGTTTATCTTTTCCATATGAGTAAAGAATCCTAGAAATGCTTATTTTTTGATGTAATATTACACATAATTACCAAGCTGTAGTATCAGTTTTGCAGCTTGGTGGTTTTTTACCTTGTTCTAATTCTATTTATTTGTTTAAATTAAGAGTTGACTTGTTGTTGAGTTATGGCATAATATTTTACACTTTGTGAATTTAACAACACTCAGGCTCCACTGTTGTACCTACTCATGCACAAGGTGTGAATTATAGCTTCATTACTCACACTCTGTCATCTCTCATTGTTTAAGCATTATGTTGAGGTCAAACAGAAAGATTAATTCATTTTAAGTTTTGCTCCTGTCAGTTAAAACTCACTTTGAATGTTCCACAGTAATAGCTTGTCATCAAAAGAATAAATTATTTAAGAACAAGCAATTCCTAATATATTTTAGAAGTTTAAAACTGTTGGCACAGAAGTCCAACATCATACAGTCATAGAATAATTTGGGTTGGAAGGGACCTTAAAGATTATCTAGTTCCAGTCCCCCTGCCATGGGCAAGGACACCTTCCTCTAGATCAAAGACTGCATTCATCCTGACTGAGCATGGTCCATTCACTGACATTCCAGCTGCCCAGACAGGTTTTTGTCTTTGGTAACCTATCTGAATGATAACACTAAGAGAATAATATCACAGTTCCCTGAGTGTGGGATGATCATGGACTGTGACTCTCTGTTCTGAAAGAAGCCCAAGTAACTTGGAGAAAATATTCAAAAGCCTCTTTGTGATTAGATGTTTATATATTGGGAAAATATTTAAATTGTTACTGATTTTTTCTACAAATGCTATGTGGAAATTTTTCCACAAATACTATGCGATACATTACTTTTTTTTTTTTTTTCTTTGCTGGTGTTTTTTCTCAGCATTGCTGCTCTGAATATGAAAGTTCTGTGCTTGTTTTCTACAATCATTGCAATCTAATTACCCCCATAATATATTTTCAAAAACTGATACAAACTCCTTGGCTAGAAAGATTAAATTATCATCCATTCTGTTGTAATTGTGTTAATACACAACTGAGAAACCTAGAAACTTAACATAGGAAGAAATTAAAATCTTTAAAGTGCACATGATTTTAAAAACTTCATTTCAAGATTGGAAGAAGGAATGTTTCCAATTGTGCCAAGGACTTAGTGTCTTCACTCTTAAATTAAAATAAAAAGTTTCTAATAATTCAGGAAATAAACACTATTAAAATATTGCATAAGTTCCTTTATAAGTGTATATCACAATAATTTTATATGCCTTGAAAATATTAAAAAAATTTTGCTAATGTATATATTTTATTTTTAAATGCTTTCTGACTGTTTTAAAATCAGATTTTGAAAACATTAGTTTCACTTTAAGTTTGACACTATTTTGTAGGAAGGGGTATTTTATTTCACTTTTTTTTTGGGTTTTTTTTTTTTTTTTTTTAAAAGCTTTTAATAAATTTTAGATACAA
>VZRH01002121.1:645783-701423 GCA_013397555.1 Urocynchramus pylzowi
AAAAAAGAAATATAATTTTGTTCAAGCTGGAACTTGCACTATCTTGCTCAATGTGTTTCCTGTGATGGGCTGACTTTGCCTGAAAAGTGGCTTCTTTCACACAACTGAAGAGTGTTTTGGCAGCTCTATGATCTGGATGTTGCCTGCTCCAATCTGTCTGCCAGATCACACTATGAAATCTGAAACAGAAACTTAAATTAGTATCACAGAGGGTGTTAGTATTAAAAAAGGACATTTCACATCCTCATATTCCAGCCTGCATGGGAAACTGAGATTACATGAAGATACATATATTTTTTTTATGCTCAAGATTTTAAGGTACTCTTCTCTGTAAATAGAATCTAGAATGGAAAAATTGTCCTGAATGGAACAATTGTCCTAAATGAAATCTCAACCAGTGCCCAGGAAAAAAAAAAAAAAAATTAGGAAATAAAAACTTCTTTATTCAAAAATGCATTTGAAAAGTATAACTGTGCAAAAACTGCCCACTGCTGCATTAAAAAAAAAAAAAAGCAAAAATACAGAGCATGCAGATATTTATGCTTTAGGGCCTAAGTCAAACACTAGGCTGCCCAAGGTCAGGAATATGTTTTCCCTCTGGTCAGTTGTGCATTACAGAATTTTCTTGACCTTTCTCAAAAGCATTGAATGTTACTTATTTTTCAGAATTGCAAACGGGACCAACTGAACTATTGGTTTAAGCTAAAAAGGCACTTCTGCAAATTCTGCAGGACTAGCAAGTTTTGCTTTACATCAGAGGTATGACTTTCTCAAACAAGCAGCACAATAAGAGCAGAAATGCATCCTGGCATTAGCCTGCATAGCAGCAGATTGTAGTGACCTATATTTGTCTTCTGGAACCAATTCTCAGTAGCCTCTGTAATGATCAAATTGATGGTTTAAAGGTGTGGATCACTGGAAGTAATAAAACATGATGTTTCTCTTGTATTTCAGCTTTGAAATGGTTGAGAATTTGTGGCATGTAGCCACCAAAAATACATCATAATAATTTTCTGAATTTAATGACTTGTGGTTATGTAATCCCTCAAATATGCCAGTAGCAATCTTTTTAAAACTGATTGATTTTGACCCGTGGCTTTCTCTATGGTTTCTTCTGTATAAAACAGCACTTTAAAATGTTCTTCAACTTGATCTTTACGGTATACATTTTATTTTCATTTCCAATTGCCATTTCTTTTAAAATGGCAGGCACTTATTTAGTACCTTACAGGATTGCTGCTTGGGCACAAGTGACACTACTGTGGTGTGCTGCTGCACTGACATCTCAGTGTGATTCCTAAGCCAAGCAGCGAAGCCACAAAAGAGATCTGGCCTAATTAATATTAAAGTAGCTGTGTATCTGTCCTTTATTTCACTTTGTGACTACAAATCTCATGTACTTTTCTTCCTCTTAAAATTATCCCCAAAACAGCCCCCACAAAAGAGTTTGACACAGTCATTTTTGAAAGCACAGTTAGGAGGACTGTGCAAACTGCACCAACTCATATTTTGTGTGTCCAGAAACACACAAGCCCTTAGCCACACTCTCAAGCACTGTGGACTATGGCAAATTGTAACACAGATTTGACCTGTAAGTAAATTCTTCTCTTACACATCTCAGATGTCTCAGATTCCTGGGAGAGATCCTTCATTTTGTACTAGTTATCCTGTCTCTTGGCAAACAATTGCAATACAAACCTGCAGTGCCTAAATGAAGAGTCATAGCAATACCCACCATGCCTGACAGGTCTGAAGGCAGCAGCAGTCTCCTCATGGAACTGATTTTAGTATGAGTTTTGAGATGTCTTTTGCAGAAGCAATTAATGCACTTGTAAAACAGAAGAGAAAGGTCCAGAAGGAGAAAACAGTCTAGAATCACCCAGGCTATAGAATCAGTTTTTTCATAAGGTTTTCATAGGTTTTCACTATGTCCCCAGAGTTTTATTTATTCTTACTCTCAACAGAGGAGTTAATTTCCAACGTGACTGGGTACTGTGTTCTGTGGCTCCTGACAGTGTTATGCAAGAAGATGCACCAACAGCTAGGAAGTGACATGATGGGATGTGGTGCCTGAGGGTGAGAAGCACTGCTCACCAGCTCTCCAGAGCTGATAAGGGTTGGTCTTTCTATTATATTGTGTATAAGCAAATGTAAAGCAAGGGAACCCTGTTATCAGAGAATTAAATGTGACTTGAGACAAAGAGACACTAACTGAAGAATGGGCACTATTCTTTACTTGTGAGAGTAGAAGTGTAATGGACCACTAGAACAAAGGCTGTAGGAGTACATCCATGCAAAATATTTGACCTGTGCCAAATACAACTGATATAGCATAGTTGCTATATGTGAGAGAGCCTAGAATATTAGGATACTTCTTATATTCAGGAAAGATTTTTTACCAGTTCTTGGTAGACATAATTTTTTGCATTTTTGAGCAATTATGAGGAATAATATTCCTCATTTTTAGCTGCATTAATTTTTAAAATCCCCATCTGTCTTTTGTATAAAACTTATTTTATCTTAGCAGTACCAGCTGGCCTACTGAAGTTTTTAATGTATTACATAATGTACATATCATGGACTGGATTTGTTCATTTTGTTATATAAAAGATCCTGTTGCATGGAAGTAGGATTGTATATGCTGCAGCTACAGTGTCTAGTATATCTTTCAAGGTTTTCTTGTTGCAGCCTTTTTGGGGGGGAGGATACGTGTTTAATAGTCAAACACACTCCACAAATCATGCCCCTCTGATGACCAAATGTATGGAATATGCTCAACAGATGCTAAAGCCCCCAAGTTAGGCAGTAGGTCTGGCTGAAAATGTAATTCCTGACAATTCAACAGTGAATTATTTATTTTAAATGGAAACCTAACCTTCTGGTTCTGAAAATTATAAACCTACCAAATTAGATCTGACGTATTTTCCCATTCTGTCTCAAACCCTTACAAATGTTCATGTCTCCTAATGCTGTTGCAAGTCAATATCTCTCTAGGAAGTGTGTTTATTTTTATTAGATTAATTTCATCCTATATGTTCCCTTGCAGTTGTTTCCACCTGTTGGGAGCCATAGAACACACTTCTAATTCTGACTAGATAAGATCCTTCCATGAGAATCAGCTCTAAATATTTTAGCCCTCTGAATCCGAGATGAATGTTTGTTAAATTAAGTGTAAGCCTGCATGAGAAACTACAGCTTTATACTTAGTGTGAAAAGGAGGAAGAAAGGGCCTGTTGAACCCTCCAGCATCAGCTGTTATCTCAGACAAGCTCTGACCCGCTGGAAACTCCCATGCTACCATGACCCAGTCCCTTTCTTTTGTGAACAGAAAGACAGCAGACTGAGCTATAAAACTCTCTCTTATTTAAAATACTTCAATTTGATCAAATAGAAATGTGATGGTATAAAATGTTTTTTTTAAAAATCCAAACACTAAATGATGCATTGCACCGGTATACTAATGCTTTTTCTGATACTTTAAAAAATAACACATAGGGAATATTCCATTTACTGCATTGTACTTACTCTTTCATTTTCACACATTTTCCGTGTTTTAAAAATCCTCTTGTGGCAAACACACTGAAATAATTTTAGGTGTTTCCCACTTCTCTTACATGAGATCTAAACATCACATTTTATACAGTCAATTTAACTTACTGCACATTATCTCAAGCAATAGAACATTAAAAGCAATGTGTTTATTGAGATTCAAAACTAGGAAAAATATTTCTGATAATTTTAATTTTTTATATCTACAGAAATCCCCATACCACAATCTGTTCTTAAAAAATGGAAAGCACTTAATTCCCTAGAATGTTGTCAAAGGCTTTTTTTGACCTCCAATCACAATTATTTCATATTTCAAAGTTATATTCATTGAAGTCAGACTACAGAAAAACTCTTGTCTCTCTTCAGAATAATTGCATAATTTTAGTGCGAAATTTTAATCGTCTTTATCATCACAGTTACCATTTAACTTAATAGACATGAGAATTATCAGTTCTATTATTACTATTATTATTGTTGTTCTCAAAAGTCCCATTTCAGACCTAATATATGTGTGAATATGTTCATGTCCACAAATGTTTACAATCTAAACCAACAACCAGCATTTGATACAACTGGACAGATGTAGTAAGAAATCACTGCTTTCCCCATTACAAGATTTTAGTATATGGTGCACTCTGGTATTCCCACCATCCTTCAGCTTAGAGGCTGGTTCAAAATAGCTCAGGAAAGCATTAAAAATTATCAGTTCAGGAACACCAGCATATCTTTACAAAGAGGAGAAGTCAAATATTTTATATCATGTTTAGCATGAAAAAGGGGTGATATTCAGCAATTCACAGTGAGCTTCAGGATGCAAATGCCATAATAAGTATATAGGATGTTCATATGGGTATAGATAAAACAAAATCTTTCTTTCACTAAAACATACATCAAAATCTAAGAGAAGCTTCAACTACCTTTTCAATGTAAAATTATTAATTTTTATACATCCTTGAATTTCCTGAAAAGAAAATTTACCTAATGGTATAACAAATATTATTACAATTGCTGGGTAGAACTTGCGGACAAATACAAGTAAGTTTTGGATAATGTTGTACAATTTGGGGGTAAAATTCAACTGCTAAGCTTTTTCGATCCATTAGATGTATTTTAAAGGAATTTTTGTATAAGATTCAAGAACTTACAACTTATAGGAGTTTATGAGAAATACCTTCTGTAACTATTGTACTTTAATGTAAATCTGTGATAAATTTTATTGTGAGTTTCAAAATACAGAAATTCTTGCTGTATGATGGGACTGGGGGACAAACAAGGGCACAACACCAAGCTGGAAAGCAGCTTGGCAGAAAAAGACCTGCAGGTCTTGGTGGACACCTGGTAGAACATTGGCCAGCAATGTGCTCTGGCTGTGAAGAAGGTAAATGGTATTCTGGACTGCATTTGGCAAAGTGTTGTTGTCTGGCTGAGGGTTGTGATCCTTCCCTTCCACTCAGCTCTAGTGAGGCCACACCAGGAGTGGTGTGTCCAGTTCTGGACATGGATGTACTGGAGAGGGTCCAGTGAAGGGCCACAAAGATGTTGAAGGGACATCCCTGTGAGAAAAAGCTGAGAGGGCAAGGACTGTTCAGCCTGGTAAAGAGAAGAAGTCTCAGGACACTCACATCATGGTATTTCAACACCTGATGAGAGGGTGCAGAGAGGGCAGAGCCAGGCTCTCCTCAGCAGTGCCCAGTGACAGGACCAGAGGTAATGAGCACAAACTGAAACACAGGAGGTTCCCTCTGAACATCAAGGAAACACCTGCTCACTGAGAGGGTGACTGAGCACTGGCACAGGCTGCCCAGAGAGGTTGCAGTGTCTCCATCTTTAGAGATATTAAAAAGCCATCTGACCACGGGTCTGGAGAAGGTGCTTTAGGTGGCCCTGGTTGGACCAGATGATCTTCAGATGTCCCAGCCTCAACCATTTTGTGATTCTTTGATGGCTTTGGTAAGGAATAAGATTTTTCCCTTAATAGTTAGCACAGAGATCTTAATTTATGTTGTGTCTACAGAAATATATTTGTTGAAAAAACAACAAACATGCTTTCAAACTTCCAAACATCGATCTACTTGCTAAAATGGAAAAGCTTCTCCCTATTATATAATTTTATGATACTGATGTGGGTTTGGATTTGGGGGACCAGCATTTTTTTATTATAGTATACCTGTGATTTATGATCTGCATTAATTGCCAGTTGATTTTCAAGGTGATGATATAAAGCTGAGGGCTGGCCATCCATGAGAAACTGTCACACCCTTTTATGATGAAGAAATAAAAGGAATGATGCTCAATTTCCTCTGCTCTGAGAACATTCCCATCTTAAGACTCTTAAAAATACACTGCCAAATGGTTTGCTGTGTGTGAGGCAGGGTAACTGAATTAAAAGGGACCAGAGAAGGCAAAGGATGAGCTTTACTTCAATAACCTGTGACTTCCTTCACTACTGTGTATATTTAAGAGAAGTAAAATTATAATTTTGCACTTGACCAATCCTAGAGAAATTTAAAAATAAATATGAATACCCTTATTCTTTGAGAGAATATCTTCAAAAGCTGAGGGAGATTTTAAAAAATAGTTTAGTTCTCTGATATATCTATGGCCTTGTATTATGCTTTAAGCAGCGAGGCTTTACTTTTATGATTTTTCAGATAAATACTAATTGAAACAAATCAGAAATGAGAATGCTTCCACAAAGAAAGGCCATTATGTCCCTCAAAGGGTCCATAGCTAGGTCATGCATGTGACTTAGACTTACCATCTTTCCATCTGGCAGTTTCATTTTAAGTGAGATGGAGAATTATGTACTTGGTAACTGCGGAAGGTCAAAGATAAATATGCAGAGCAGCAGAACATTGTGTAAATATCTAACTGTGCAATCACTGTAGATTTTAAAATAGATTTTCTGTGTCACTCAGATGCTTAGCTACATTAAAGTATTTAAAACAGCAAAGAAAAACAGTTGACACTGACAATCCACTCATTTAGCTTGACCTACTACACATAAAGAAGTACTTCTCGAATAAAAGCAAACACAAGCATCTGAATATATAGTAAAGAGACTGTAGAAGTACCATATAACCTTGGGTTCTTTTTTACCTTTGTAAGAAATTAGTAAGCAATTCAAATATGTACCAAGACATTGGCCTGACACTCTTGTACTCTGACAGTTGATCCAGTAGTTTAACAGCCCAATGCATACAATGACATGGTGAAGTTTATAGATATATGACATAAGCCTGATACAATTTATTTGAAAGAGTCCTGATTAGTATGCAGCAGATTCAGTTTCAAAATGTTGTACCTGTTTCCTGTAATGCAAAACCACACTTCTTCAAACCTGCCTTCCAGAACCAGGATTACTAAAACACTCATAATCTTTCACTTAGTACTCCTCCATATGGAAATTTTCCATACAATGTGTAGCACCCAGGCCTTTTGTATGGATTATAAAACTGCTGAGAACATTTTGGAAATTCAGTGAAAGTATAACATACTCACTTGTTTGAGTACACAACAAAATAATTCAATTTTTTATTGCCTTTATGGAGCATGCTTTCCTTACAAGCCAAAGATAAATTTTCCAAGAGAGAAATGAAGAAAACCCCAGGCTTCATCAAGATTTTCTATATAAAAGATGAGATATGTTGAATGCAGAACACGAAAGACATGAAATTCCATTTTACACATAATGTCACAACTTATTAATCCCTGATCACATTTCAGAATCTTTTGGGTTTTTGGAGGGTGGGGGGATTTTTGCCGCTTCAAAATTCTGTTATATGAGCCCATTTACTTTGCCATAAATAACATCAAATCTCTATTTGGAATCGGGAATTTTTTTTCTGAAATGTGAATTTTCAAAAATTTCATAAGTGAAACAATTCAGAAGGCTCTTTGGTCTATCTCTCAGAAGTGACTAGGTATGCAAGCAAATGCCTGTGATCACAGAAGGCGAAGAGCAAAGTTTTGGTATGCTGTCTGTCAAAAATATATGGTCCCTTCCCAACTCAGACTAGCAATTTTCTGCTCAATACCTGCAACTGGTCTGCATTGATCTCCAGGACATTTTTCAAAATGGTAGTTCAACATTTCAAAATGTCATGATCCCCTTTACGCTGGAACCTGGGGGCAGGGAAGTCCTGGGTCATAAGCAATAGGAGAGCATTACTCCTGCATTATACAGATATTTTTCTATCTTTTGTAAAACCTTCTTTCCTCTGCAAATGAAAGAGTAGTGAAAAGGAGATGGAGGAGGAGTTGACTCTTGTCTGTTCTATAGAAGTACAGAAATGACAGGATGAAGAAGAAAGGAAACAAAAGGATCACTCCTGCAAGGAAACAACAAAAGGATCAATCCTGCAAGGCAAAGAGTTTTTGCTGAAGATGTTGAGTGCTCTTGTTAATCTCAGCTACAAGTAAAAGTGCTCAACAGCAGGGACAGAAATGGGCCTGTACAGAACTCTAAACAATATAATGGGAAAGATTTTCTAGAAAGGAACATCTTCGTAAGTAGGAAAATAACACACACTGGATGGAAAAGGACATGATATTTTGAGAACAATAGTACCATTGCAAGTGATGCCAATAAATAACAGTAAGTTGATAGGAGGGGAATGAAACATAATCAGTGCTCTCAGCAGTATTTTTTTCATGGATACAATACAAGAGGTGTGTCCCATTGGAAGATCACTAATTATTAATATGCTTGAGCTGACTCTGTGTACAACATCCAAAATTCAGGGGCATTAATGAATTTAGATTAAAACTTAAAATGGTCTTTCTTTTGTGAAGGAGGCGGACAATGATCAAGGAAATTATTCTCCTGTCACATCATCTCTTTCCATGTTTGACTCTATTGATTTTAATAGATCAGTTCCTTGTTTGCCATGCTGGCACTGGAATAAAGGACTGATATTCAGTAGTTCTATAGGGCAGAGAATGCAGTCATATTTTACACATAACCATGAACTTCCATACAATATATTTTCTGTGAATTTTTTTCTATGCTTCTCTAAGCTTTAGAAGACAGATATTTGTTGAAAATTTTAGATGCAGAGAAAATTCTTTCAATACGGTTTTTAAAAGGGAGAAATGCTGCAAGATAGAATCCAGTCATAGGCCTAATAATGTCATGAACACACATTGTATACAGTGAAAGTAGCAAGGCAAATATCACAGCATTTGATGTAAGTTTTTTCTGTGTCTCTCATCTTTTTCACTTAAGGCAGCCTCACTCCTGTGAGTATGATAACATTTGGATAAAGAGCTAGTTGAAGACTGTAATGAGACCTTTTCTGGAGTGGAAGAGAAAAATGCTCTCATGAATAGATCTTTTTCTAAGAACAGCTCAGGTTACTTCCCCTTTCTGTTCAGCCAGTGAGTGTCACAAAATGAGTCATCTTGATCTGGGCAGTCAGATTTCACTAACCCAGTAAATGTCATTCTTAGACTATAAGGGACATAGCACAAGATATGAGTCCTTATTAATCATTCAACCAAAAAACATTATTTCAACCAAAAAACATCCTCTCAGTTTTCACAGAGAGGTGTTAGCAAGTGAACATTATCATTCCCTTCATTTATTTTTTATTCTATTCAGCAAACAGGTATGAAGTTGTTATCTGCATTTGAAAAAGGAAATACAAATTCTTAATTTACAGAACATTTCAGTCTAATTCTCTTACTGGTAACAATTCTTAAGCAAAATCCTCCAGGGTACAAATAAACCCATGATTTCAGCATTCTGTCTATGTCTTCCTAGAAAGAGTAGTCTGGACAAAATCAACTTGTAATTGCTGCAATTTTGAGTATCTTGCATTTCTAATTCTGACCAGTTTGAGAAAGCACATGAACAAGATATTTTAGAGTTAGAGATACATTTTCTAAATTATGTGGAGACAAAAACCACAAACTGATATCTAATGATAGTTACTTCATTTGGGATTATTTATTTCATTATTAATTCTAGCCACTTAGCCCTGCCATTTCAAGACAGATTCATCTTGCCTATTTTTTCTACTTACTACTCACCCACTCACGATAACTATCAATCTATTTACCACTATCAAGCCAGGTAGGTCATAGTCAAGACAGTGGAGAGAAGATGGATAACCATACCTTAGACTAGGTGTTTAATTAGTGCTTTAAAACTAACTCTTTAACTTCTTCTTCCATTTAAGGGTATTTATTCTCCAGGTGATGCAAATATATTTTACGTGTCATTTTTTCAAGTGCTCTCTGAAATATTATGCTTTTATCATGCCATGCTTCTTTTTCTGGAAACTGTGGTATGATCACAGCTAAGCAGAGGGCTATTCAGTTGTGTTATATGTCTGCATTGCAAAATAATGTGTTATTCAAAATCTGCTGTCAGAAATGTTCTTCTGATATGTTCTTTCCATTTTATATCTATGCTAAATTTAAAAAGATAGTGACAAGTACCATGTAACCAGAGCTTGGCACGTTAAGCATATTAAATGGTAAGCTGTTTTCTTAGGGCCATCCTATGCTATTAAAACATATAGAAATAATGAAAAGCAATACATTTATGGGAAAAAAGAAGAGTTAGGGTATAATAAATGTGGTTTATAGAGTTTTTTAGTTTAGTTTTTTTTTTTCATTTAGGTATTTATAGTTTTAGGAACTTCTAAATCCTTTACTCTTCCTTCTTTATGTGGATTTAAATCTTTTCAGCTATTTTTTTACCAAAGGGATTTTGGTATCTATTACCAAATATATGCTTGGTAACTGAATTATTTTAGTTTTCTCATTGATTAAATGCACTAAAAATAAATGTGGTTTTAAAGTCGGTATCCCATATTTAGATTCATTTCAGCATTTTTCTGAGATGTGTGATTAATTTCAAAAGCTACTCTGAATCCACGAATCCCTTAGTCATTCTAATTGGCTACTCTTTGGTCTCTTGTAGTTGGTGAAGAAAATATTTATTTTGTGTGGTTTATGATTCATCAAATATATTTAAATGTCAGCTTCATTAAGAGATGTATCATCCCAAACTCCATTGCCTATATTAACTTAGTTGGCCCATTCAGATATAGATTTCTGTTATAGATGCCTTCAGTGTTTCTTATGACAAACTAAGTGTCACTAACATATTAAACATAGACACAGTCTATGTGTCTTATTTTTGTAATAGTATTGAACTTTAAGATTCTGAAAATACTGACCTGCAATCTCAGAAAATATTTTCAGCTCTTGAACACTGTGAATATCTAAAACTTTTGCTTTCCATTTCACAATAGTTTTAAGACCAACCTTTTTCTCCTTGATTTGAAAACAAACTTTCATTTATCTTCTCTTACTTAGCAAAATATCCTCCACCTTGTTCCCAATACTTAGCAGCTCAAATAAAATGGAGTTGCTGAGTACTCCAGGTGTTGTCCCAGCCCTTGATCTTAGCACATCAGGTTAATCTTACCTTTCCATTTCATCTTCTTCAAGGCAAAAACTCAAAGTTTTTTAGTATCTCCCCTTTCTGTATTTACATCACCTTTATTACTTTTTGTTTTCCCTCTGATTCCACTTTTGGTATCTTCTCAGCTCCTCACAACTGAATGCTCTTTTATTTCATAAGGCTCCAGAAAAGTTAGTGAAATCAACCATTTCAAGACTGAAGAAACAGAAAGTACTCTTCTGTAAGATCTGAAAAATTTTATTTGCTCTTTTTCTCCAATTTTGCAAAACCTATCCAGATGTCAAACGTTCCCATAATGGCTCCTTGATTCAAATTTGATTTTGAAAACTGCTTTTCACCTATTTTACTTACTTTAAAAAAATGCATATTTTAATTACCTAGAAGAGGAAAGGGCTATGGATAAGTGTAGCAAGATTTTCCTCCTTTGGATGTTATCTATGAATATAAAAAGGATTATGTACATTACAGCATATTTTAACATTAAAATACAAAGAAACTTTCTAAAGCAGCCAGAAATTATAATGAAACCAGTATTTGCCTACTGGTATCTCCTGTTGCTCAAATCTCATTGCATGTTTTATTATTTTTTGGCCTTTTCTATCATCTCACCTTTCTGTATCTCTCTCATAATTTTATGACCTTCAGACCACATATGAGTTAAAGTTGACTATAATGATCTGTTCTAACTTTTAACTTTGAAAAAGCCTTGCATATTTAAAGCATTATCACGTCAGAGGTATATGATAACTGCTAGCAATTATGAGAAAGAACTACATGAATGAATATGTTTCTCATCAGGAATGTTTATAATACAAATGGTAAACAGAAAAAAACCTAATAGAGCTTGAAAATAACAGCTTCAAGAAGGCTTCAATAAGCAGATGACTTAAACCATTGAAGCCATGACTTGCTATATTATGAAAATGAAATAATAACAGAAGATATAATTACTAAAGTAATAAAATTAATTTGTTTAAAATATGCTAACATTAGGACATTAACACTGTTATTAATTTATTTATTAAACCAGCAATACAAATAGCAATAATACAAATTGCCTTCCATCAAACATGCAAAGCCCACATTCTCTAATATAGTCCTCTATTACCTCAAGATTTCATATCCTAGAATCCAAGTAGAAGGCTTTTTTTAAGCCTTTATGGTTAGATTCTTTAATATCCAGCACTATCTCACATATTTGATGTGAGAAACAGATAGAACAGCATACTAGAATTTGTCAAGAACTATGTTACCAGAATACTTAACCAGTGTTTTTTGATATTTTTTAAAACTTTAGGAAGGTCAGTAGAATTATGATGATACCTTGAATACATCATGCTTTTTGTACCCCATGACTGATACACCTTTGTCAAATCTAATGAAGGTCAAATAAAATAAGTTTCTTATATGTTCAATTAAGGATTTAAATTATCTCAATTTATTGCAAAAACCAAAGGAACTGGAGTATTTCAGATTAGCTTGTCTGATAATCTTCTATTATTGCACAATTTGGAAAGCACTAAATTACTTGTAATCATATTAAAATCATATTGCCAATTACTTGCAATCATAAAACTCTCACATATTTTATCCTTTCATATTGCAGAGACATGTGTTTGTCATTTAAACCTAATTTGTTGCTGCTTTATTCTTCTTCTACAGTACTAAAACTTTAATGAAATTAAATTAAAAAACATACTTTGCTTCAACGTAGTTCTCAAATACATGCTTAAATTCTAGCAGTCAGGTAAATATGCTGCATGAAAACTATTCTTTTCAGAGTCTCTTTAAAAACCCAAAGATGTTTTTTTAAAAATATAAAACACTTTGGAAAAAATAAAAACCAAAACCCAGTATCATTGGGTGTTATTAGAACTAGAATATCATTTGCAGGCTCAGGGATGTCAATCAATATGAGTTGCTGCCATATTGTCCCCTTGCAGCTCATTACACTTGTTAAACCCGAGTGCTCAAGCACATAGTACTGCTCACAAGAGAGCACAGAATCATGGAATGGTTTGGGTTAGGTGGGAAGGCACCTCAAAGATCATCTGGTTCAAACATTGCTGCCATGGGCAGGGAGCTTCACTAGACCAGGTCACTCAGGCCCCCACCCAGCCTGGCCTTGCACACTTCCAGGGATGGGGAATTCCAGGCAACCTGTTCCAGTGTTGCCTCATTGGCAGCACAGTGAAGAAGGTTTTCCCAATATCTAACCTAAACCTACCCTACTTCAGCTTAAAGCCACTCCCCCTTGTCCTGTCATTACATGCCCTTGCAAAAGCCTATCTCCAGCTCTCTGGTAGGCACCCTTCAGGTACTGGAACGTTGCTCTAACATCCCTCCAGTGATGTTGTGGTGATTTTTTTGCCTTTTCTTTTATATGCCTTATATATATTCCTTGTATTCTTAGGTTACATATATGTAGCCTGATACTGTAACTTAGTTCTGGTATTTCCCTAGGCAAAAGGACAAGATTTTCTACAAGTCTCAGAGTTGAAGGCCTGAAGGCCTACACTATCTTGGCTCCCCCTAGAAATCAAGGTTGAAACCAGCTCTCTAGGACATATTTTTGTAAACAGGATACAAGCCCCATCTCAGGGGGCAGACTCTAGAAGTTGCCAGAATAGGAGGACATTACTTTATCTATTATACTTCTCTTTGGAGAACCTTTATCAGATACACTAATTTGCAAAGTCTATAAATATTGTATGCACTTCATGCACTAGGTGCATTCTCCAGTGTTTTCCACCTTGACAGGTTGTGCACCTAAGGACCCTTATCAAACAGGGCAAAACCCCCTTAACTGTCTGGCTCATAATTCTAGGACCACAGAAAAAGGCATCACCAGAGCTTTCTCTTCTCCAGGCTGAACAACCCCAACTCTCTCAACTTGTCTTCATGGGAGAGGTGCTTCAGATCATCTTCGTGGCCCTGCTCTGGACTGGCTCCAAGAGGTCATTTTTCTCATGCTGGGACCATCCCAGACTGGGATGCAATACTCCAGGTGGAGTCTCACAAGAGCAGAATAGGGAGGGAGAATCAGCTCTTTTGACCTTCTTGTCACTCTTCATTTTGTGCAGCCTTGGATATGATTGGCTTTCTGGCTTGCATGCACACATTGCCAGGACATTTTTGAGAATGTTGACTCATGGAGAAAAATAGTATAATATTACATATTCTACATCAATCCTGGTTTTCTTTGAAAACAAAACTAGTTTAGTGTGTAAGGAAGATCCAAGTTGGGCAACTTGTGGCATATACAAGAGGCTGAGCAGTAAATGACTGCTGAATATTGTATGAACTTACCAATGTGGCATAGGAACATTGGCATAGCAGAAACATGACTTAAGAGTGAAGGAACTTAAACCACTTCTAATTTCATTACATACTTTTTTATATTTCTAATAATGATTTTACACTTTCCCCATTTTTATTCTTCTGCTTTCTCTCTCTGACACATATATACATATATATCTTTATATATAGAGATAGATATATAGACACTTAAGCAAACAGCTTCACAGTCATGATTCATTCTACCATGTTGTGAGATCGTTTGTCATGGAAACCAACTGGACAACTATTTTCAGCACAATTGTAATTTAAGTGTTAGCAACCTGAAAAAGTATTCACATGTTCTGTAGTTGAATACTTCTGTTTAAAGTGGATCCCCTTTATACAGAAACATAAAAATGTTCTGATCAGAACTATAATTTAAAATTACTATGGAATTAGATTATATTGCTACCAAGGTACCAGATATGTTCACTTCTTGGAGCATTAGTTTTTCCACTTCAGCAATCCAGACATGAGAACATTTAAACAATTATAATATCCCAACAAAAATCTAACAACAATGGATTAAACTGGAATGAACAAAAATACATTTATTTCAAGTAATCAGTCAGGGGGGGTTAAAAGTTAACTATAGCTAGCTGGGCCTGAGACTCTTGCTCTATGACATTTCAAAGGAGACTCAGAACTGCAGAAGCTTCTATTTATTTTACATATATTTTTACCTGAAACACCTGCATGCGGAGTGGACATAAGGATTCCAAGGCACACATGGTAACTAAGTGGTACAGGACCCTAGTGGGCTGCTTGAGATGGTCAAAAACACACATGTGCAGGTCTCCTGAGGGACTGCAGCAGTTCCATCTTCCATTGACTAGTAGGTTATATCATTGTCAAGGAAAGTTTGTAACAAGTTCTAAGATAAAGCCGGATGACAAAAATTAACCATTGCAGTAAGAGAGCTTTAGAGATTTAGAAAAAATTCTAAATTCTATTTAGAAATATAATTAACAAAGAAAGCTTTGACATGTAGAGAAGAAAGAGAATAGGCATTAACTCCTCATCACATATCAGTGTGAGAAGAAGAGTTACACAACCTGAAGTTGAAAAGGAACAGATTGTGTACTATCATATATAGAAATGTCGACTCATAGGATTCATTATCCTGCCTACAGAAGGATGATGAGCCAACTGAAAGTTTATGGATACAGATTAAAGAGAGTGACACTGGAGTGGGCATCAGGCTAGGTGACCAGGAAGAAGTGGACAAGGCCCTCTACAAATACGAGTACCCTCATGTTCTCTGTCCTGGTCCTCATGCAGGACTTCAGCTACTCCAGTTGAAAGAGTAGTTTTCTTTCTTTCTGCTGGAAAGATAGACAACACAGCGAGACATGAGTAATCCAGGAGCTTTGTCTTTCCAATTTAACTGTACCGATACTATGGGAGACTGTGCCAAAAGTCTTGCTAAATTCGTGGTAAATCTCATCCACTGCTGCCCCTCATCTGTACAGCTGGTCACCTCATGTAAGAAGGCAATCAGGTTGGTCAGGTATGACTTACTCCTGGTCATGCTGGCTGTTCCCATTTTTATGGTCTGTCAGTAGTTTGGCCACAGATTTTGGGAAGATCTGGTTATCATTCCTAGGGACTGAATATAGGCTGCTCGATATCAGATATCTATTTTATTATCTTTACAGTAAGCTTAATGTCAGCCTTTTTTTGTCCATCAGGAACCTTTCCAATCATCTTAAACTCTTGAAATTGATGAAAAGTTAGGCTCATAATGGTGTCAAGCAATCCCTTCAGCAGCCTTGGATTCACCTTATCTGGTCACATGCACTTGTGTACATTCATCTTGCTTAAGTGATTCTTAACTTGATCTTCCTCTGAAGTGGGTAATGCTTCACTCCTACAGACTGTCACCAGTCATAGAAAACTGGGAATATGAGGGTATACCTAAACAGCCAAAATGTCACTTCTTTTAGATGTTGTAAGGGGAAAAAAAGTGAAGACAACTATTGCACAGATTGTGTTTATTCTGTGTGATTATACTCTGTCATGTGAGAGTCATCACCACAGTTAAAGGTGTAAGGAATCTATATTCAAAAATTAATTTGTACTGCAAAAGAATGAAAATAAATGCAATTAGTACAATTAGTGTTCTCATTGCACATCGCCCGTATTTTGGCATGCATCTATTTAATTGCATTATGCAAAACAAAAGCAATCACAGAGGTAACAGATCTCTTATCCTTCAGACTGGGTTCTACTTGGCATAAATCACAGTGCTCTTTTTAATGTTTAGAGACAAAGATCTCTCAAGCAATGTTCATTCACTATAACATAAAAGAGAAAAATCAAAATTATTACTTTTATTTTAGCCTTTGTTCTGCTATGATGCCCACTAAGTGCTAATTAAAAATCACTCTGAGTAGAGAGTGTGAAAAGACACTCAGTTCTTCAATATATAAATTTGGATCAATTGGTAACAGTCAAGACTATTACTTAGACAAAAAAACCCTTCTTTGACAGCTTATTGCCAAAGAGAGAAAATATGTGAAAAGGCTGAGAATAAGATTGAGAAATGAGCCCCTCTAAAGCTACTGGAGCATGGATCCACCTCATTTTTCTTCCACTGTCATTCCCTCAGTTATTCTTGATTTTTGCTTTTCTGAAGAAGCTTCCCTAGCGTTCTCAAGGTTGAAACAGTTTAGGACTTAACACATGTGAGCAATGTTTTATTTCCAGGAATTAATAAGGCAAAGACAGTAGGCTTCATGATTATTTCCATACTTTTTTATATTAAGCCATACAGAAGAAAAAAACCCTGCAGAAAATGCTGCTTTTTTGTAATCAAATAATTTTGCAGGAAGGTATCATATCGATGACAAAATTAGTGTCAAAGAGAAGTCTTGCAACTTTCTTGTTCATATCACTGGCATTAAAATATTTAACTTCACTAATGTCAAAATATTTTGTTTCACATTTATCATTTCATATTCATGAACATGTCTTTAAATTCTTCAGAAATGATTCTTTTTTTCTTCACAGATCCTTTTTATTGCAAATTTCATTCCACAAAAGACTCTAGTTTGAGCTACTCCTTCTAATTTGCAATAAAATAAAAGATGCAAAACCTTGAGGTTTTTTACTTGCTTTATTTATCATCAATTCATGCATAGAAAAATATTTGGAAAAATACAAATTTCAAAATTTTTTTCATCTGTCAGCTGGGAGAGATGTAGCCTTCCGTTATTCTCATTTCATCCTTCCCTGTACTCAAATTCCACCACTGCGTAAATTTGCAGATGTACCAGAAAGGCCTGTTATTCAGCAGTCCCAACTTTAGAATCAGTCTAGCTACCTAAGATTTAGTAAAGTGCCTATGCCTCTGGGGTTTCTAAACAATTGTCTCTTTCAGAGCAAACTACACTTAAATACAATTTGCTAGAGAAAGACTAACACCATTCCTTTGGCTATAACAAGCAGGAGTTCTGATGTTATTCCAGGAAATCTTGCCACTGACAGATTGCTGATAGTTCTGGGAATAGAGTTCAGCATCAGTACACTGGACTTCCCAATACCTTAATGAAATTCCTGGAAGTGCCTTTTTTACATAGAAACACTCCATGGGATGAGACAAAACCAAGAAATTGTAAATAACATTTACAGAGAGAGAAAAAGACATTTTTTTCCAAGTGCCTCAAAATTCAGGGACATAATACTGACAATGACAATAACCTACCTCTACGTCAGTCACTTGTCTTCTAGATGGAAAAATGTATCTGAAAACAAAGACATTACAGACTCAACCATCAGTGAAAAAAATATTCAAGCAAATAGCTTAGGTTTTCCAGAGGGATTTCATTAGCATTGCCTAAATATCTCCACACTGCAAAGGCTTCTGTGATGCATCCTCACCACACATAAATTAACAAAATTCTGCTTCACCATTTTGCTGTTGGGGAGCTAGAGCACAAGGCACTGTGGACTGCTGTCCCATTAAAGCATTTAGGAGTGGTGGTATTCGCTGTTCACAGCACATATGTCTCTTACATATTGGAAACTAATGAAATCCATACCATCTTGAGAGTTGCAGCAGAGTAAGAGATTTGTCACAGCGCTCTGGTATCTTGGATGTGCACCCAAGCACTGAACCACTGAGTGAAATGTGGGTACTGACCTGTTACAGCTTGTGGTGTCAACTCAATTAGAAGCACCTTAAGGATGAGTACTAGTTTATCTCTTGCTTGGAAGATACAGATAAACACCTGGCTTACAGTCCCACCAAGGTTTAAGGATCATAGGTGTTCAACATCTCCAAATATAGATGATCACAGGCATAGTCTGGAAAATGCCACCAGGAGCTGAGACAATTTTATTCACACAGTGATAACTGAATTGAGTTTTGGTGCTGAACATGGCAATTCTTATCTAAGCCCTATCAAGCTTAGGTCAAGCTTAGGTCAAGCTTAGATCAACGGCTATTTGCTATGCATACTGCAAAGAAAATATTTAAACCAGGGTCTCTCAGATCTGAAGGAAGTGACTGCTAGATCAGACATCCTAACAATGTTCACATGCTGAAAAGCTTTGGCAAAATGCCTGCTGCTACCTGAAATGTATTTTCACTGAAGGATTCTGAAAAAATCAGATATCTGCATAGTCAGAGCGACATGCTCACAGATGGAGAGTTCTGTGTGCTGTAAGGTATTGTGCAAAGAGGACTATTCAGGGAACTATCACAAAGTCTGAAGAACAGAACAACATAAACATCTTGTAGACTGCCCTCAAAAAGCCTTAAGTGGGTCCCATCCACAAGGTTAAACTCAGAAGAGGAGTCAAGAATGGCAGGAACTTTTTGTCTCAGAAAACATATGCTTTCTTGGATGATATTAGTGATATTTTTATCTTCCTGTTCAGGGAGCAGGCAAGATGATAAAACAGGCAGACTTACATACAAAGCAAACAGGAAGAACTGTAAGAGATAGCCCAGTGCTTATAGTTTGTGTTATTTTGATTCATGATGCAAAAAAATGCATTTTACTTCTATTATATCCATCTAAAAATGTGGTGAATATTATTTGATACTTGCATAGCATAAGAGATTTCAAAATCTCCATATTTTGCAATTTTTATAGCATCTAAGTTTTTTAATGTATTTGTCTAAAGTTCAGTGTGTACCACTGTTTAGATGCACCCACTCTACATTTAGATCTTCCTCTTGCCATCATGGTAATTGCACAAGGTTCCTTTGTTTGTTCTCCAATGCTGTTAACCAGACAAGGCCAAAAATCTATTAGGAAACTTAAAGGATAAATGAAATGGGTGAAAATCTTATCCAGCAGTACTTTAAATTAGTCTTCACTGTCTCCCTAGCTCCAGCTCTAAGTAGAGCTTTGATGAATTCTGTCTATATACATATATTTTTATTGAGCCTGCCATTCAGTAAAAGTATGATTAAAGTAGTTTACTTTTAAGAGGTAAAGTTGATGCTTTTATACCTAATCTGGTATTTTATATAGCAGAGGAATCTTTAAAATATGTATTAAAGTAGTGGGTTTTTTTTTTTAATTATGCTGAAAGAAATAAAGGGATGTTCATGAATAGATAATTAAATTTAGGGACTATAGTAATTTTAATTATATTTACTTTGCTAATCAGAGACACTGGGAGTTGCATCCATTTATTGAGAGCTTGACAAGTTTTATCTAAGAGTATTGTATAATTAAGATCATATATTAAGTCCTTGCTGGAGATAATAAATATTCCTAGGTAATTTAACAGGGAAAAAAAAAGGCATGTTACTCAGCTGAAATAAGACAGAGCATATTCTGGAGGAAAGATTTTGTATATGACAAGCTCCATGCAATAAAATCTAAGGTTTAAAGGAGAAATCTTTAGTCTGGAGAAAAGGAGGCTCAGGGGAGACCTTATCCCTCACTACAACTGCCTGAAAGGAGGTTGTAGCCAGGTGGGGGTCAGCCTCTTCCCCAGGCAACAAATTTCAGGACAAGAGGACACAGTCTTAAAGCTGTGCCAGGGGAGATTTAGGTTGGACATCAGGAAGAATTTTTTCACAGGAAGGGTAATTCAACATTGGAATAGACTGCCCCAGGAGACAGTAGAGTTATTGTCCCTGGAAGAGTTTAAGAAAAGACTGCACATGGTCTAGTTGACAAGGTGGTGTTAGGTCATAGGTTGGACTCAATGATCTCAGAGGTCTTAAACTAATTGATTCTGTGATTCTTTGAGGAAAAAAAAAAATAGTTTAACATTTTGGGTTGGAGGAACAGAGGATAAGGACTCCTATTATTTTGATCCAAATTTATATTATTTTTTTGTCATTTTACAATCTCTTTCTAAAAGTCTAGCAGCTTCTAGAATATAAAGAAAAGTTAATTTTGTCAGGTGAAAAAAAGCTGTCTTTTTTTTTCTTTCTGATGTCCTGCCTTGCCACACACTCAGAGATTTGACAACAGCTGAAAAAGTCAGTGATGCAGAAATGTCCAATTCAGTTTGTTGGAGAATAGAAATATTCATGAGGATAATCCAGACTTGTTTTAATTTTGGAGTAACATTCCATTATTACCTACAGCCACTTTACACATCTTTATAGAAATTAAGTGTTTATTATTTTAATTACACTAATGCCGCTATAGAATGAAAATCCACATCTCAAATATTTCCTCTTTCTTCTTCCTGGATCCTTCCTTACATATTGTTAGCACATGTGATGACCTTAAGAGCCATAGAAAACAATGCCCTCCTAGTAGGATTAAAACCCCTTTTACTGAAACAGATTCACACAGTACAAACCAATTTTTTTCACAGAGATAACATTAGTGGAATCTATCCTAAGGGGTGAGGGGATACCCAGCTCCATCTGAGAACTATGTAACTGCTTGAAATTATGGTTTTGGTGGTAAAAGTCAGGAATGTAACCCACTAGATTTTTCTCCCAGTATATATCAAACTAAGATAACTCACATTCCTGATTCTTAAGCTGAAAAACTGGATTGCAAAGAGGGTATTCCACTGTCTGTCTTTGGGGTGTTTTTTAAATACTAAAAGCCCTTTGTACTTTGGAAATGGAAGTTTTATCTATTACAACTTTGTACCTATCAACATGCTATTGTGTGAAATTTTAGGGCAGGCAGGTAATATGTATTCCCACTTGTCTGGTACTTGCATCCCTGTGGCATGAAAGCAGACATCTACATAAGTCATCAACAGTTTGAAAATATCTAGAAACAGATGTTGACATGTGCATACAAATATGAATGTTAAAATCTCAACAATAGTGTTTCAAAGAGCAGCAATAGCAATGTGTCATCTTAACATTTTCAGTTGCTGTCCTTGAATTACATTTTTGTACTGTTCTCTCACCAGAGTCCTTTCCAGTTGATTGCTTTCTCCCTGCCCCAAACACAGCATTCCATAAGATGCACCACTGAGAAATGAAATGGCAATATAAACCCTAATATGCTCACTCTTGGATAGAATAGTGCTCTGGGTATACAAACATGTCTTTCTAGCACAGATTTGAGGCTAATTAAATATCAGTTGTGTTGTAAAACATTCAAGATCATTCTGCCTTTAAGTGTTATCAAGACTTTTTAAAGCTCTCAAAGTGGCACTAAACAGAGGAACGTACATGTTTAAGTACTGATCTCTTTTTCTAACTAAGGTCTCCAGGTTATTTAAATTTTAGAAAGAAGGTATTCCTTTTTGGAACACCATTTACAGCTGTCCAGATTTAACTGGAAAATTCTACTAAGATAAAAGTAGTAGAGTGGTGAAAAAGCATCAAAAGAGAAGTAGTAGTTGCTGGAGCCTTGATAAATGTTGGAAACAGCAGATTATTAAGAATTCTTAAAAAACTTGATCTTCATATATGCTGCAAAGGGAAGTATTTTGCTAAGACTCCAATGAACCTTTTGCAAAGCATGTGGAATGAAGCTGATAACTTGATAGTAACGCACACACATCAATTCTTTAGCATGATTATTTTCATGGAAGATTAGTAATTATGAATAAATGTATACCTTAAATATTGCCCATCACTTGTGATTTGTTTAATAAAAACACAAATCATTGTGAGTATAACAAAACAAATATTTGACACTAACTTTAAAGGGGTATTTTTCCATTGTGATATTACTAATGGGAATAAAGCCTGGAAAATTTGTGCACTTGATATGGCCTATGAGGGGTTTGAAAATTCTTAAGACTGTTAAAAATTTTTTTTATATATGCCTATATGTTAAGAAAAAAAATGAAACAAAACAAAACACAAAACAAAACAAAGATGGATTCAATTGTTGAGAAATAATATAATTCTTTTCTGATTATTTTTAGAAGTTTTTAGTAGGAGGACTTTTATGAACATGTATCTTATAAAACAGTGCTTGGTCATATCAAAACATTGATTTTAAAATAGAATTCAGATTACTACAAAGGTATTATATTACAATTTTACACTCTTTAAAGCCCTGTCTGCTCATGTCTTTACATTTATTTAGCAAATGAAGACCTTGGATATAATTTTCTGTCAAAAGTCACAGTGTTTGTGGGACCAGAAAGTCAGTCTTCTATACCAACTATAAATCATCAGAACAATTAATATTTTACTGGAAATTACTATGACAGAAGCAATACAATCCAATAGCACTTTCTTAATTGCTTCGCATCTTTTGCATTTTGAATTATACTAAGTTTCCAAAAGAGGAGAATTGTCTCCTGTATAAAAGTAACATTCTATTATATATCATTATAATCAGTCCTATTTCCTTCTTTAACATCCTACTTCTTATTAGGCTAAAACACTCTTCAGATTTGATGCTTATTATAGTAACATTGCTTTATAAGGTTTATCAGGGCTCAAAATAATAAAGGAAATCAATCTCCCATACTGGACTGAGTTTTTGTAAAAACTGAATAACTTTCCTTTGGTTTTCTGATTAAACAAAAGTAGTCAAAAAAACCCTTGCTTCCCCAAAATCCTGAAAAAAATACAAAGTTGGGATATGTTCATTTCACTATTTCTACACTTTTAGGAAGGACCATAAGTGAAAAACTGTAAAGTACTTTATTAATTTTTTGTAGTATTTATGTGTCAAACATACTATGATATATTAATTTGAAGAAAATTACCTGTTTCATATGTCTATGTTTTCATAGACGTATGGTATGTCATCACAACATGGTGTGCTTTGTGTGCCATAGGCAGGTTGAAGCCAGAGATGAATAGAAAGTTTGTGTCACACATTGCAAAATTATACGTTTTAATTTCTCTCCAATAAGAAGGTAATTCTATTTAGTACCACTCTGAACTTCATACCACATTAAATCAGGATTTATCACATTATTACATTTATCACATACAGCAAAACTGAAATCAAACTCAGGTAAAGAGAACCACTTGCATGGATGAGGGTTTTTCTCAAGATGTAATGCCAGAGAGATCTCGTTTGCTCCATCATGGCTGGTTTTAGTCCATATCCAATGTTAAATGCATTCAGTGTTCTAGGGCTGGAATTGCTGTCCTTTCAGCACCTCCTCATTGACTTGACTGGTACATAGACACGTGTAGGCACAAAAGGAAAGGTAAAGCTCTTCCACAGACAATTAACTATATTACTCTGCTCTCATCTCACAGTCGCTATGCTACTTTGCAGTGTCCAGACATCCTCAGGAAGTTACCATTTTGCCTTCCAATAAACAAATTAGCATATTATTTTTAACTCGTTCTCATAGTCAAATTCATTTCTGGCCATGAGGTCACTAATTCTGGAGTCAGTGTGAACAGAGACAAGTATTGTCACAACTACTTTCACAGCTGAAGAAACTGAGCTTGAGGCTCAGCTTAAGGTGAACAGCCTGAATTGCAGTGATACTGCTACTCAGATATTCCATTGACTAAAACCAATGGAAAATTTAAATTTTAGCAACTTCTGAAAGGTCATAAGTGAGTTGCCTAAGGCTACAGAAACAATCATTATTTGAGGTGGGTTTAGAGCATCTTTTCTCACGGAAATATAAAACCTCTCTACATATGAATAATCTATGGCTCATGTTCAGTATTTCTATTGGGAAATCTTATAGCAGTGAACAAAGGGTGTGTGCAATTCCTCATATTTTATAAACAAGAAAACAGAAAATCAAGAAAGAGCCAGTCATATGTCTTGGTTTACACACTGTCAAGGGAAATAGTAGTGATGATATTCAGCAAGTTTATGCAGTGGCTACCTTCATAATACAAATTTCCTTCCTTCCTCATAGCTTTTGCAATGAGTTAAAAATTATATGAAATCTTTATTAAATGTTTCCTTGTTAATCTATCATGTTACTTTAAACATTTCCCTAATGCAGTCATATCCTATTAGTAACCAACCACCCTCATTAATTCAATAGAAAAAGTGTTTTATCGTATTGACATTGTTTTTATTGAATTAGTGGAGATGATTAATGATAGTGTAATTCAATGGAAGAAGCTACTCAAATTTTAGTCAGACATCCCAGACTTGCAATGGAACTTACTGTTAAAATCATATTTGTCATTGACAATAAAACAGACCAAATGTTGACAATTCTTGTAGTTGTCTATACTCAAGACGTGGTACTTGTTATCTTTATATATTGTAACATATTTTATAACATACACAGGAGAAAAGTGAAACAAAACATAAAGAAGTTCACCCATTAAAATGCTCTTTTGTCCCTGAGAATTTTTAAAGATTTTTGGTGTCTACTCAAGAATAGAGGCCATATCTTGGATAAGAGCAGTGGAGCAATGAAGCAGCTTTATTCAGCTACAGAACTGTTTGTTCCATTTTCAAGGGAAGTGTGATAAAAAGCTTGTAGACACATATTTGTTTAGCAGTTATGTTTGGGGACGTTGAGAATTTTCCTTGTATTCATCATTAGCTAGGTCACCATAGGTATTTTTGTGTATCAAGGATTAGGCTCTTCAGTTGAAATCTGAGATTTTTTTCCCTCAAACATGTTACAAATTTTTCAGCAAATACAGTAATAATTTTTCCCATGGTTATCATAGAGAATAGAAAATTTTCATGACCAGAAATTAATTACAGCTCATTTGAATCCTGACAACATACATTTAATTAAATTTTTCTCCCATTTTACCCTTCCCCCAAAAAACAGACTAGATACAAAATCAAAAATTAGCTTGATGATAATGTTAGACTTTAATATATATTAATATATTTGAAACCACTTAGAAATAAGTAAATATGATGAGTTAAAAATAAAACACAAAACAAAAAAAAAATAGAAAAAGAAAAACAAAGAGCAAATGTAGGTAAAAAAAAGAACCACTGTCCTTTTCATTTTTCTTTGTTACTCTCAATTGCTTTGCTGTCATAAAAGAACTGTTTATGCCCTATTTGATTCTCACCTTCCAGTGGCTTTAATAAAATAACATCAATGAGTTTGGCATCAAACCTTACTTATTTTTGTACCAGGGTGACTAGAAAGCAGTTTCGCTCAACTGCACTATTATGTCTTCAATGGAAAATTTTACATTTGTGCCTACATTTTACATCCTTATTTTGGCAACACATTTCTCTCCCACCTTTTTAATATCTTCAGTGGCATAAGAGCACTGAGTATTTTCTTCAAAAGCTAGCAGACATAAATTTGATTACAAGAACAGTAAAAGCAAGCACTATGTCTAGAAAACACCTGGCGCTTGCCTTTTGCCGTTCCCAGTTACAATCCTGGATCTGTTCACTGCTGTCTGCTTTCCAGCTCTTTGACATATCTAGGGAATTAGACTTGACAGATTTGTCTGAATCAAGCCTCTACCACACTAGTCTCATCCCCTGGGCCTTGTAGGTTTCTCTGAAAAGGATCTGTTCTCCTCACACTTTGCAAGCTGAGCAGCCCACATTTCCAGTGAGATGGGTGACTGGAAAATCCCAACTGACATTATCAAAAGCAGATGACTCTTAGGTCCTATCTTAGTGATGGGTAAGCTCATCTAGTTAGAATAGGACAGTATTAAACTACAAGGCACTTGGGGCTTCTCTAAATCCTGAGGGCTTCTTTTTTGCTGTGTATAGTCATTTAGACCCATACAAAAAGATTCCAAAATATGATCTTTCTGATCTGATAGTTTTTTCAAGCTCTAGAGACAAGATACATGCAATTTTGGAAGTGAACCTGAACCTTCTTTCTCAAGAGTTTCTCAAACTCTGACTACAGTGTTACAATGTAGTTAACTAGTAACACTACTAAAAGGCACAGATTTTTCCCCATGTTGCGTGTAACTATATTCATCTCACTTTCATTCAGGTGCTGATGAACCAAAAGTCACAAACTGAGTGGAGAGTGAGGGTAGAATTGTCTGTTGGCAGTGGCTTACCAGAACATGACAAAGGGCCATTTCCTAATTCACTTGAGATTTCTTCCTGCCATTTCATCGGGGCAGTTATTCACAGATTTTTGGTAATAACCTGCATAAGTTTTGAAATCTAATTATGAATTTAAAAACAGAGCAGCAAAAGTTATTACATCTGGAACTAGAATCACTGAATCACAATTGCAGAGAAACCAGATAGCCTTTGCACAAGCAATGTGGAGTCCAGTCAGTGGAGTCGCTGTAAACATTTTATCTCCTTAAAAAAAAAAAAAAAAAATAGAGCTTCATTCTGCAGCATAACAATTCAAATTTCCAGACTTATACAGAGGGAAACCAGATGGACCAAAAATATTTCCTGAGTTAAAATAGATTAATATGAAAGAAAAAGGATTAAAAAGGGAGTGTGAATTATGTAAAAAAAAAAATTAGATGTGCAATTTTCTGATATTCCAACATACAAATAACTTCTAAATCAAGCAAATACATAATTACATGTACAAGACTTCACATAATGAGCTGAAAAGTTCAGTATCTTATATTTATGGTTTTGCTAACCTAGAAATATGTTTTCCTGATACTGACCTGCGATTTTCATAGTTCATCCCAAATCAGATCAGTCTTTTCTGAAACACCAGATGGTATCAATTATGTACTTATAAAACTTTGATAGAACATTTACAATACATTACTAATTCCCTCTTGTAAAAAAGTCCAATATTTTGTGACGTGTAATTTCACTGCTTTAAGCAAGTTGGCCAAAAATTCTGTGAGCTGATAGGACTTAAACATTTCAGAATTCTTATAAATACTTCCTATGCTTGTTTGTTTTTTTAATGGCATCAAATCTTCTACAGAGATTTTTTCCCAGTCAATTTTGACCTTTGAACTGTTCTGCACGTTTATTGTTGTGTAAACAAAAGGCTAGACAAAGTGGAAGACAAACAGTCTTATGCTACTTGCTTCAAAAATCTGCATGTCTCTTTTTGAACCTGAATAATGCTCCACAGATAAGTATGAGACATAATGAAGCACAGTATTCTGCTACTGTATGCAGTAGTTAGTAGATCTATCTTGGGACTTCATTAGTATATGACTCTTATGCAGTCAGTGAATGTACACTTCAGAATGTTATAACTCTGAAAAACTGGGTAAGAGCTGAATATTTTTCTTTCGTTTCTCATACTTGGTGGTGGGAACAGAGATAAATTCAAATTGATCCTTGTCAATAGGATTAAAAAAAACTAAAAATAATTTCCTATGAGACGCATTCACATGAGGCAACTAATATGATGTGACTTACACCCACTCAGTGACAATTTTCATAGCCCTTACTAGACAAAACTGCATGGACAATAAGAATAAGTAACTATATCATTAGGAGAAATTACCATATGTGCTCATGACTAGAATAAATTACTCCTTCCCAGTCCCTCCCCCAAATTTCAAAAATGGGAGAAACACAAACCATGAACTTGAAGAATAGATTCATAAACGAACAGAGTGAGAATTAGAGACTGACAGAGTGATTTAGGTCAGAAAACACTTCTGGAGATCTCAAATCCAGCCTTTCCTCCCCTCTGCTTCCAAACTCAAAGGGCAACTTAGATCACATAGCCAGATTTTCCCCAGTCATTTGTGTGTCTAAGAATGCAGAATCTCTGTGCAACTATGTTTGGGCCCTTGATGGTGATTTTCTCTTTTTTTAAAATATTTACAGAATTCCCTTTTTTTTTTTTTTTTTTGTGAACTTGGCTTTTTTTGTTCTTTCTCTGTGAATATGCAAGACTCCTCATCTCCTTTACTGCCTTCCTTTAAGTGACTGTAGAGAACACTATGTCCACCTTCATTCTTTTATTGTTCAGGTTTACCTAAATAAGTGGGTTTTAGCTTCTGCGCTGTGCGTTCCATCCCCCAAATCCCTTGTGGTATGTGGGGATCTCACTTCAGTAAGTACAGTCTGTTTTGCATTGGGGAGCCCAAAGCTAGACTACAAATATGTCTAGCAGAATACCTATTTTAGAAAAACAAAATTCTGATTCTGAAGAGTTTCCTTCAGTAAATGAATCCATCCTTTTGATGTTGTTAGTTACATTCTATTACCACCAAATGCTTTCTATTTTGTCTGTAAAGAATCTTAGCCTTTGCCCATCCACATTAGTCTGGACTGCAGACTCAAGTGTCACACAGGTCTTTGCAGATACACTTCAAGGAGGATCTCAAAATTGTAAATATTTAAAGACAGGCTTATTCTATGAAATTGAATTGGAAAGAGAGTCCTGTTACCATTACCATATCCTTTCACATTTTTTTTCTTGAAAACCCACATATAGAAAACCCAGAGTGAACCTCACATTACTCAATCACTTGAATGTACCAGTGTTGGACCTATTCATGTTTTATAGTCCTAAATACAGTCTTTGTAGTTAGATGTTTTATTTTCTTTCCATTCAGTTCCTTTATCCAATAATTTTTCAATTTTGGTCTTTAAAGCTAACTATGACAGGGAGGTGGGAAAAAAACCACATCAATAAACCTAATTTCAGACTCCTTTTCACAAGAAACACTAGTCTACTTACACTCCACTGCTTTTACAGCCCTTACTCAGAGAACTGAGATTTCAGTCTGTGTGATTTATAATTGGAAAGCAGAAACTATAACATTCACCTGCTGTTCATATCCACAAATGAAATGATACAAGGCGGTTTCATCACTCAACATAATAATTGGCAGAAACCAACTCTGGTATGCAGTATTCAGATCCCTAAGGTCCACTAACAAGTTGTTGTAACTACAAGCAGCTGTAAAGAAGAAAAAGCAAAAAACAGCACAACATTTTTCATATCACAGTTGCTTTGATTAATACATGTGGGGGAAGTAGAGAAGTCTGCATTGTGTTTTATCTTGACCTTATGGATGTTACTGTAAAGAGAAGCTGACCTACTAGCTGACCTACTGATATCAAGGTCTCAAACTAGCCTGCAAATGATACTAGAGAAGAAAGAACTAGAGAGAAGCAGCAAGCTTTACAAAAGAGAAGGGACAAAATTATTGCAGATAATCTCAGAAACATCTACTCCTCTGGAGTGTAAATTGCAGTATTGAAATTTGGTACTGCGCTGTACAAAGACCCAGGCTTCTTTCTTTGTTTTTAACTCACAAACATTTTAAAATAACTCAAAATTAAGTCATTGCCAATTCAGTGGAACAGTTCAGCATGTATATGACTTGAAACAGCACTGAAGTCCATTCATGCTATGAATGGTCCATTCAGTCCATTTATTATTTATTCCCTGTATAAAAAATAACCCAAACACTAAGGAAAAGAACTTCAAGATCTTGGCTTCTGTCACTCAAAATGTTGAAAATTCTCATAAAATTTCACTGGCTATGTTGCATTTCTGTGACTTATTGTTCTTTGATAGGGTTTGTGGCTAAGAATGCCATAAATAGTGTGCGTAGAAAATAAGGTGCAGAAAAATAAATACTTAGTCCCTTCTGAGATTTTCATTTTTCCCAGTGCTACTGAAAAATGCAGGATTAAAATAATCACATTTCAAGAAATCCTAAAATAGGAAAGAGTGGACATTTTTCTGAATAATGAGATCCCTGGGTGGACTGTTAAAAAAAAATGGAAAATGCAATGGTACAGGCAAGAGATATCCATATTTCTTCTCTTAAGATGGATGGGAGATGATTTGATGCAACTTGATTCCTCATTACCATCAGTAAAGCTCCTAAGTCCACAATTGTTTCTAGGCAGGTGGGAATTTTTATGGAATTATGTGTGACTACTCACACATTAAATATGTGAGTAATCTTCTGGTTTGGAAATTGATAGCCATGTATATTAATTTCTCACAGTAGTGTATGCAAACACCAGTTAACGTACTGACTCCTCTCAAAGTTCTAAGGAGGAAACTTTTGCCATTGGTCTCCAGTTCTATCAAATGGGAAGGAAACCATTTTCTGCTCAAAGATTTCTGTCATGAAAGCTAAAATACAGAGACTTTCTGTATACCAAATAACCATTTCTAAATATAGTGTAATTTGTTAATGACTATAACAAAAATGCAAGCAGAAAAGATAAACAAAGCTGTGATTCATGTAAAAGTAAATAATTACTCTTTGGGAAAGAAACACCAATAATATTAGATGGTGAGTTTCTAAGGAAACATCTTCCAGACCACAATGCTTTTGAGTTTATTTATAGTATAATGATAGGAGGAACATGCAAATAGGTAAACTCATAGATGAAGAGGAAATTAAGCTGGGCAAGTACTGTGTTATGAAAAAAATCTGTTACTTGTAAATATATATTCATTCTTGTAAGTCTATGAAATGGTCTCTGTTAAAAATTTCAACATTTGTGTAAATTAATGGCATCTTTACTTATGCCTGGATATTTATTTTGCTAAATGTTGGAAAGTGCTGTCATTTCTAATATCACTCTGTGTTAGACTGGATAAATGTTGACCTTTTTGGTCAACCAGTATACCTAAGAAAAACATGAGAGTAGACATAATGATGAAAAGATTTGCCTTTGTCTGAAGGAAATGTTAGCAGCTGGGTTTTTTTCTGTGTATCTAAACTTAGTCTTGTCTAGTGACTTGTTTTTGTAAAGCAAAAAATTTCTCTTGACCTTTCAAACCACTGTGACAAATGTGCTTTGTGATCAGACGTGGGTCAGTGACACAACAACAAGAAAGTGACAGTCATTTACAAATCTCTTTTTCTTTAACACTTAACATATTAGTTATTAAGTAAAACTAGTCTGAAACCCATATTTTTAAAGGCAGATGAATAATCAGACCGAGCTGCCTCAGTTTAAGAGAAAAAAACACTAATAGCAATAACAAGGATTAGTTTTTTAAATAAAAGTAGATATGTCTTGGGTGACAAATTATGTCCTTATTTTCTCTTCTTCTTTCAGTCTAAAATAATATATTGTGTTCTAAATATCTATTTTAGAGCTCCTGAAAATAGTTTGTTCTGTAGAAAGTTGGCATTTGCGATCTTTATCGTGATTTATAACCCAGTTTGATGATACTCATAATGCTGAATGTTGTTTCTACACAGATTACTCTAATTAACCCAAGCTACACTGGGACCCCATCACCTGAAAATCTGCTAGACTCTAAACAAGAACTGGGTTACTTACACCATCGAATGTTGCAGGTATCTAAAAGTACTAGATATCTTCTCATCTGTTCAAAAGCTTCTCATGATACCTAATTTAATTTGCTTTAATACACCCAGAGAGACCCTAATCTGTGATGGTAGTAGCCCATCTCTGATGTGGAGCTTCAGTCTTTAGCCTGGGTAACTGTCAATATCCAGAGAGATGCATCTGACCTGACAGTACTCATCTTCAGTATCAGAAAGTTTTGATTCCTTTGGGTAACTACTGTTTATAAACCCCATATTTAGTCAAATAAAATCCAAGCCCAACTTTGTGGGTTGAATGACCCTGTAAAGTGACACCTGCATCTGGGGGAATTGAGGCATTCTGCTTTAAGATCACTTTTTCTTCTGCCAGGTTTTTAGATATCCCACCCAAAACCAAATGCTTAATTCTAATATTTCATGTCCTAAGGTACCTAAATTGATCATAACAAATCTAGGTCTCTCTTTAATCCTTTATCTCAGGATGGCAAAAACTATTGTGCTCAGTAGATGGAGAGGACTCTAAATTACTGGATTTCAGGAGGTTATTTCCAAAGCTGTGATATCAAGGAATGTACAAACAACAATTATAAACTATGACCTCCAGAGAAAGTCTCATTGAATGAGCTTCCCTTGTGTACTACAGCAAAGTTGCTGAATTCTTGCTTTCTTTTTTTTTTTTTTTCAGTGAAATCATTCTTTTTTAATCCCACCCCTAAAAAGATATATTTACCACAACATGTCCATATTCTGGTTACCATGGGTTCAAGGTCACCCAGTTTAGGCACTATCTTCTGTTTTTATTCAGATATGGATAAGTGTATGTTTTGGAAGCAAGATAATTTTCCAGTGTTTCCTGCCTAAGAAACAATAGAGATGATCCCTGAATCTCCAGAGCCACACATTTACTGCTAAGTACCTCCTGTTATAAATTTTGTGTGTTGCTTGCCATCTTATCATCCTCTGAACAGCATTACAGCAGAACTCTTTTTTCCAGAACATCAACCATCTATCCCCAACATCCTTTCTTAGCAACTTAAAAGAAGCTGGGGTTTATTCTAAGTTGGGAGAACAAACACCAAAAGGCAATAGGTTTTCCTTCCTGTTATATATATATATATTTAATGGAATAATTTATAACTATCATTTATTTTACAGAGTGAGGAGATAAAATAACCTTCTGTGTACAAAAGTGCCACAAAAGCTTCACAATCTCAGTTGTCAAATACTTTTCAAGGGCTGAAGGGAAATCACAGATTTTCTCTTTGAAATGGTCTCAGCTGCTGACGTAGTGCTTATTCCCACTCTTATTAAAATGACTGGGAGTTCTACAGACCAGAGTGAAGGACAGGAATATGCTGCAACTGTATTCTGCCCAGCAGCCATACAGCCTAGAATATGCAAATAGATGAGGAATTTGAAAAACTAATTTTTTTCTTAATTTTTAAAATTTTATTGTCTGACTTCAGCTTTTTAACATGGAGATCAAGATTTTCAACACTAACAGCTAACAAAAACCTGACACGTTTCAAATTTCCCCACAATTTTCAATTGCTGTCCCCCTAAAAGCACAGATTAAATGGCTTTAGTCCTGCTCTGTGGTGCACTAGCCCACAGAGATCTTTGTCTGTCCCTCCAAAGGCTGAGCATATAAAGCTAAAGTCGTTCCTAGTGTTAAGCCAGTGATTTCAGTAGAGCTTCTCCAAGAACACATTTGACCCACCATCTCATAACTGCAGTTTGGTAAAACTTGTTTATTGTTTCTAATATCAGCCTGACTATTGAAAAGTAAATTTAAGATAAGGAACTGTGAATACTTGTGATTTCTTTTGGTTGTTATCCCTGATAAATTTCTTTGGTTGTTATCCCTGATAAATGTCATTATTCTAATGACATTTGCAAATCTATTTGTTTGTAATTTGATGATTAGGAGCAAACAGCATAACTATTAAAAAGCCTCCCCACTGCTAAATTATTCTTTACCTTTTCATTCTGGTTTTTTTTTACTGTAATTGTTTTTGTCACTTCTCTTTATTCAGAAACACTCCTCCTTTATCACAGCTTTTATAGGTACAAAACAAACTAACCACTCAAGCAAAAAACAAATCCACAGTAAACTGTAAATTTCCTAATGGCAAGGACATCTTTCACTTTGATTAATTCAAACATAAGGCTTCTACTTTAAAGGTGGGCTACAGCTAGTATTTAGACTCTGCTTGGTAGTCTTGATTTCCCTATTCAGACAGTGAACTCAGCAGAATAAATTAATTTCTGGAATAACATGGATTCCATGGTTTTCCACTTGAAATAGAAGACTTCCATGGGATTTATATAATTACTAGTGTTTCTATGGCTCTTCTGAAGAAATTAAAATTCACTCTATTTGTTAGGAACTTTAGTTAAAATCCACTCTATTTGTTAGGAACTTTAGTTATGTACCTGTTGGGAAACTGTGAAAGAAACAGGCTTTATTAGAATGCTTTTCTCACCATCTGTGCTTCAACCTCTTGTTGCACCTCATAAAGGTGATTGCTTTTCTTTTCCTTTAAAGGTTTTGTGTTCGTAGGTTTGCTCTGAATCTAAAGGGGTTTTGGCAGCACAACCAGTTACTTTCCTACTCAGCTGGCCATTACTACTGAATTAATTTACTGGTCTGAATTTGCTACTGTCCTTAAAGGAAATGCCATATCCTCATTATATCCTTCCATTATACTAAACATACTGCCATCATTTAGGTTATGTCAGGCTCTAATGACATTTAGTGACATTTCCCGTTACTATTAGAGCTAGTTATCTACTCATGGTCACAGTCTGCTTCTTTATATCTCTAGGGTGGTTTTAATAAGACTCTGTGGGGACAATGGCTATATTAGCACTTCTACATAAGTCTTATGTGAATGGTACTGAAAATCTCTAGAATTTTCCACTGTCCTATGTATTTTTTTTTTATTCATTTATCCAACATCTACCATATAATATTCTTTGGAGCCATTGGGTTACTTCTGCCATGAAAAAAAATTTTGCTGTCTTCTGGAATGTAGCCTCCTTGAGAAAAATGTATTGTTTGAAAAAAATAGATGTCTTCTAAAATAGTAAAAAACTCCCAGACTTACAGGAAAAGCAACAACTCTTAAATTCAATAATGTCAGCCTGTTAGATCCTGATCACATGAAGTCATATTTGTCACTAAGTCATATTTGTTTACACATATTTATTGGCACAAATTTCTCCAACTGGTTTGATTTGTTCAAAATTTTAAAGAGACTATGCTTTTTGAAAGAAATTTGAAAACTTAACAACCAAGCTCTGAATACCAGTTTTATTTTTGTTGTTTTGGGTTTTTTGGTTGGTTTTTTTGTTGGGTTTTTTTTTTTTTTTGATCAAACTAAACAAATAAAGGATCAACTAGAAAATCTTGGAATTTATTAAGCATACTTTTCTTTAGGCCTCAGATGCAAAACAACTCAGCTGTATTTGACTTAGTGTAGCTTAGGACTGTCTGTGCTTTATCTCCCTCACATTTGTTATCTGCCAGCAATGGAAGGCAAAATGGGTCCTGATGATAGGGCAGTGGATTTGGTCTCAGGATACTTGCTACTATTCCTGGTGTTGCTAATGATCTGCTGTGTGATACAGAGTAAATTTCTCCGCCTCTCTTTGTCCCAATGTCTCTTTGTCATGAAGATAGCTACATAAAGCATTTTGAGATCTAAAGGTCTTTGAGTCATATGCTATTATCATTTATTATTTATTCTCTGCCTTTTTGTGTGAGTTTTTAAAAGACATTCTCTGTGAACTGATGCACATTTTTCTGAGGCAAGCAATCCACACTTGTCTGAAGAGTCAGGCTGTGAGCACAATGAGAGACAGGGTTTTTTTTCATGTTGTTTCCATACAGTTCTTGTACAGTTAAGTTTCTTACATAAAAATTATGAGCTGATCAGATAGCCAAGTCTATGAGTTTTCAACAGGGATATGTAATCTTACAATTTATTTCTATACATTTTTAGTGCATCATTATTCAAGGTAAAATATGGTATGCTTGGCTAAGCTGAAGGCTGTTTGAAGTCCATTGACAGCAACTGGTAAAGAACTAACTGGCACATACTGAAACCTATCATCTACCCATAGCTGCCACTCCAAAAGCAGTAATGCTGAGGATTTTCTCTACCAGAAGCAGGCTGCAATGAGTCTTTGAAAAAAAAATGAATTGAAGAAAAAAAAAAACAAACCCAAAACTTTTTCCTTTTTTCCAATGTTATTCCATACTAGATTTTAGATTTTCTTTGTTTGCCAGCCCCAGCTGTTGTTTTTATTAGCTTTCCTCAAATGTTGGCAATAATATCATGAGGCTCTGTCAGAGCTTTTTCTTTGACTCTTAACGCCCACACAGCTGTAGCAAATGTGATGGGTTTTAGTTGCATGACAGTTTAGTTAGCAGCAGAAACAGTTCAAAACTTGGAGGTGTACCAAGAAAAATTTTCACCTCCATTCTGGTCCCTTTACAGTTTTAGATTATTTTAAAGTAGTACCTGGATTCAAGAATGTGCCTCTAAACAGTCGTGTACTGGTTGTGCTTGTGCTCCATCCCCCAGATCAGCAGGCTGGCACAATATAAAGCATAGCAAGCAGGGCACATTACCTTGGCTTTGGCATGCTGCTAACTGTGGCTACAGATTTGCCCTGGTTTGGAAGGTGAGCTTGATTTTTATGGTCAGCATGAGCTTACATCTGTCTTCAAATGAGCTGTAAATTCTCCCCAGCCAGCCCCAAATTTCTTCTGCAAATGGTTGCAGACAGCCTTGCTGGTAAGGATCCTGGTGAAAGCAGTTACCAAGGATGGAACAGGTAAAGGGTAAGGGACCAGCCTGCCACAACCCCAGCACTGAGAAATTGTATCAAGTGCATCTGCTTGCAGTCTGTCAAACAGAACAGCTCCAAATCAGGAGGGCAGAGGGGAAGCTTAACACAGAAATCACTTTGGCAGAGCTCCTACTCCTATTAGAATTCATCCTGCTGTACCTCATCGTTTTTCCTTGGGAAAAGCACTACTAGCAGCAACAGGTCATTCAGTTCATTGGCATGCTGCAGTTTGCCTTTCTTTGCTGCAATTATTATCTCTAGTGTCAGCTGTCATTTAATTCTAGTCATGCTGTTTGCTTGTGCTGAAATATGTCATTAAGATCTTTAAAGTTCAAAGCATTTTCTTTATCCCAATATCCCAAAAAATTAAAAAGCAGCAAAGAAAATCAAAAATGTTATTGCTCTTTCATAATAGCTCCATCTCTAGCATTTCCTGATAGTTTTTTTCTGTCATTTAAGAGACAATATTTTAGAAAAAAAAATTAAAGAAAGAGAAAGGTTGGATAGGAAAGGCTCGTAAGAGAACATAATGATTATACAAGTAGAAAGAAGATCAGATATACAAAGATTTGACGTTACCAGAAAAATTGATTGCTTGTTCTATAATAGAGACAAAATTATAGAAGTAATTGGTTAGAGAAAATAGGAAATAGTAAATGTGATATACTGCAGAAAGCATTTAATATCTGGCAAAAGACAAGAGTATGAATAGACCCACAAGGCCAGGTACTGGAAGTTACTATTCATTGTATAGTGCTAATATATCAGGGGTTTCATGGTCAATAGCTCCCATTAAAAAATAACGAAATACCTGAGGTGAAGGCTGAGTCCTGTAGTACCAAATCATGCCCTATGGATGGGAAAGGCACATCCATGGTCCCAAACATTATGATGAAATCTACCTAAGAGGAAGTTAATTAAGGGGGGGGGGGCAGAGGGGAAAACAAAGCAAACAACCCAGAGGACAGCATTCATATGTTACAGTAACTTTATCTAATCCTCCAGCTGTGACATAAAGTCACCCATGCAGACAGCAGGTATCTGATTAGCTGCTTCTGCTTTACTGCTGTTGTTTCATACTGAAAGACAGAACAAAGCAACTCACAATTCTCATTACAGTAATAGCTTCTTGGTCCTAGTGTGAGGTCCTGACTCATCATGGGCTTTTTTCCTGCATTTCTGTTGTTTTTATGTGTAATTAATAAATATAATGTTGATGCATTTAGTTGCTGTAGAAACCATTATTTCTTTAGTTTCCCAAAAGGATTCTGAGCAAATCTGCAGCAAATTCGACCCAACTCTGTCACCTTCTCATAGTCTTGAGTGAAATAAATTATGACTCCTGGGAGAAATATTTGAATTTCTGTCTATGATTAAAGTTCTAAAAATCTACATAGCAATTTGTCCCCATAGACTGTTACCAAATGCATCCTCAAGACCTTATAAATTATATCACCCAGAGGAATTGTATTAGGCTTTCTTTCATTATATGAAAACAATCAGTGTTGGTAATTTAAATGTGGTTTGCCTAAACTTTGCCTGTTAATTTGAAAATACTATAAAATGCAGACAGTCAGTTTTTCGAATAAATAAGATAAGAACAAATTATAAGGACAAATCAAGGTTGAATTCAACTTATCTTCCCTGAAATACAGAATAAAACAATAATGAAAGTATTTTATTCTTGGAGTACCCTCCATTGCAGTGAATTTTAGAAACATCTGGTCAACATCGACATTGCAGCATTAAGAAGTTTTACAAGCAATTCCTGGTATTTTAAAAGTATATGTGGTACACAAATGCATATGTCAAAATTTGTGCCATTCACAAATGTAAGCAGCATGGTGGAGGAGCCAGACAGAAAAACTGATGGCTGTGAGAGTGACAGGGGAAGGCAGTTTAATGTATAAACCATCCCCACAATCTAGAACACAGGTGTGTCTCATTCCAAATTAGTGTCCCAGCCTGCAGGATAGAGAGGTTTGCTCATACCCAATAAATATTTAGATGCACTGATAAAACTTTAATTGGAGTGAACTAGAGCATCTACCAGACCAATCCGATGCTCACAGTGCCTAAATGAGTAAAAAGTCACAAGATCTGTGGTAGAGTACCAAAATACTGAACTACTGAGATACAGGAAGGAGAGTTGATTGGAAGCTCTCCAGTCCAGGAAAGGATTCCTCCTTTCACTGTTGCCATGCTCTGAAAGAAAGTGTAACACTGAATTTTTCTGCAGCATCTGATCACAGACAAGATATCTTTGTCACTATCTCTTGTGACAGATATGTGACAGAATCACAATTTCTGCATTTAGTTGAGACTTACATATGAGATAATCACAGAACTGTTGAGTATAACAATAAAACACCCAAAGGCTCCTACAGAGTCATTTGCAGTTGAGAAAGTGGCTGTACAGAGATTCCTGCCTCACTTCCATCCTACTTCATGCCCTCTGGACATCTAAACCTGGATTTCTGAGCAGAATCCATGTCTGCCCCTATGTTTTGAAAGCAGAAATTTTTATATTTAGTGAAAAATAAGTACTGGTGTATGTATATGTAGAATCAGAGCCCATTATATTATGAGCATGTAAATGTATTTAGGAGTGGTCATGGTTCTTTAAGTAAAAGAACTGATGGATAATGTCCTCTTGGACAGCATTAACACTTGTTAATAAAAAGGAGTCATAACAATAAAAAAGGAAAATGCCATCTTTCCAAAAGCTTTATCCTTTTTTCATTCCTCTGTCTTTTCTCTGAAATGACATCTTGACAGGGGAGACTATTTGGGTATTGCTCTTAATGGGCTCTCAAATATGCTGTTATTAGGAAATGTAATGAAGTTCCTCCCCTGTGTTCAATTCACTTTTATTTGTTTATTTTATGGATGCAGAAAGGGCTGAAATTTTTGCCCCTGTGAACTTTATGGAATAATGGATCATTTCCTCTAATTGTTTTCTTTTTTTTGTTGTTTACAAAAGAAGGACAACTTATGAGACTTTGTGTAAAGGCCCAGGGATGTCATTATGTCTATTGCTATTCATAATTGGATATCCCCATGTAATTTAAAACTATTAGTGATTAAAAATAAGAACACGAGTAAACAAAACACTCTTATGAGATGGTAAGGTTGTTTTCATCTCTTCAGAAAAGAGTTGATATTTTAGGATTAAAATATCCATTGTGTTTCTTCTGTGTGTTGAATAACATGAGTGAGAGAAAAGGAAAAATAAGGGAAGAGGTTAAGGCATGATCAATTTATATGGGAATAGTCAATATTTTAGACACTCAGTGAACTTTCCCAAGTACAGAACTTTACAACTTTAGCTTTTTTTAAAAACCATTTTTTTACTAATCATATGACCTGATACTGTGGATATTCTTATTTAGTTTAGATGCTTTCATTACTCTTTTGCATATATTTTAACAACAAGTGAAGTAAATTGTGTGCACCCATGCTCTATTGCAAAACAGCACAAAGAACCTTCCTAAGATTATCTTTGTCAGCAGTGGGAAAGAGATATGAAATAAGGATGGTGTTATTAAGATGTGATTATTAAAATTATTAGAGAGATTCTTGTGCCTGATCTAAAGCACAAATGAGAGCATATGCTGAAGTCAACAGCACAGATTTTATTTAACAGTAAATGAGGGAGAGAGGGAGAGAAAGAGAGAGAGTGACAGAGAAACAGATTAAGTAGAAAAAAGATATCACCACTCCATAGATTTTGATGAGATCCAAATGAGCTTCTTCTTCTGGTCTTCTCAAAGGTTGCAGACTATATCCATGAAGTGGGGTGGGACGGGACTGGGAGAAGAGTCCACAAAACTCCTCTTTCATTGGGTTTCTGTTGTAGAGTCCAGGTGGAAATGCCCCCTGTACCACTGGATAATGTCTTATCATGCCTTTTATCAGCCTTTTCCCTTATGTGGAATACCAGTTTGTCTCTTCAGGTAGACACACCTGGGAGGCCACTGTGGGCATCACTAGCAAAGCACCCAACCAGTTGCTTGAGCCATTAGCACCAGCCTCCTAAAGCTCCTGGAGTTTACTGCAGTGTCACAGGTTAGCAGTGCAATCTCTTACACTTGTGGACACTTTCTTCTCTTTAACTGGGATAGCTGAACAATAGAACCACCTTATCTTATCTCAGGGTCCTTTTGAGGTCCAAATCAACAGGTGTACACAGGGAAGGGTGGGCTTCAATAGATGAGCAGCTGTTTCTTTGCAGTTTGCTACAGTAGACTAAAGTAGTTTGGTGATCTTAAAATGTTTAAGCCATTAACCATTTCAGTCTCTGACAAGTGTTCTTATATTGCAATGGCCAGCTAGGATATGTATGTCATCTACATATATTACGACAACAGTTGCTGATTTCAGCAAAATGACATTTGGATCTACTCTCTGTGTGCCTTTAAGAAACTTGAAGAGTCCTTTCCACCTTTCCTTTGGAGGAATAATACACTCTTTCAGATCTATTTTTTTTTCCACTTTCTCTTCTTAAGACATTCAATTACTACATATTAAAGCAATAATTTGATGAACTGAACATAACAGAAGTAGTAATGAACTGAAATTTTATCATATATCCTCAAAGATTTTCTGATCTGCACCTGGGAACATGAGGAACTAACCCTGTACACAAGCAATGCTTGTATCCCTTTAATAATAAGATGATGCATGGGTTATTTCCTCATATATCTAAAATAGCATACAGCTATTTTATACTGAACTCCTGTACCTCAGTGCAGTGTAACTGTGCTGACAGAACATATACTGAAATTTCCCCATGCCCTCCTGCAGTGTTCTTACTACAAAGGCAAAATTGTGCTATCCATGTTTTTCAAAAATGGTCTTTAAAATCACATGAAAGTGTGTGTTGACTGGTCTGTGATGACAGCATTGTTCAACTGGAGAATATCTGGGAATGAGATCCCACATCAGTTATAGTTTACTCACTATTGAGCAGCATTACTAGAAGTATTCTTTGAAGACATTTGAATAGGTCTTGAAGGAAAAGGTGCAAATCCCTAACTCTTTGAAGGGTTCAGAGATAAATTCTTTAAATCTATAAGGTGACAGTTTTAAGACACTATTGTCTCCCAAGAATTTCATGCATAATAAGTACACAGTGACTTTAGGGGAAAGTCTGTGACCAGATAACTGCAAGTGAATAGGAAAATAGAAAACAAGGTTCCAAAATTAGGTAGAAATATAATTACAGACAGTCCTTAAAATCAAGCTGGAAGGCTTCTAATTCCTATACAAATACGGGGAGTAGGTGAAATTGTTTAAATTAGGGCATGATGTAATGTATGTAAATATGAAAAGATGAGACCTGCCAGGATGTTTACTCATTAAAATAAATCATGATTTCATCCAGCAAAGCAAATTATATGAATCTAAACTCAATGCCTATGAGATACAAATCAGTTATAAGTGAAAGAACACAAAGAAATTTTGTCTTTTACTAACAAGGGTATGCAGTTATGGCACTTCTGCCTTTATAAAGTACTTTCGAAGAAAACATTCTTTTTTAATGCTGCAACGAGACATGCCCCATTTCACATGTTCACATAAGCTAGAAGAATAAATAATGTAGAAACAAGCCAGTAATTAAGTGAAGAGAAAAGAAAAGGCAAAGAAAAATCGTAAAGATTTCAGCAGGATACCAAATGAAAGTGTTTGGGGTCAGGTCTCTCCCAGTATGGGACCTTGAGTCATTGATCTGTTTTACTCTGTGAGGCACTTGAGTGTTGTCTCTGGTTGGACTTAATGAAGGAGTCGAACAGTGTGATCAAGTGCAAGATAGGAAGATTAACTCATAAACAGAAACCCAATATATTTTTTCTTTATTTTGACTGTCAACTAGATGAATTTTTTATCTTGCTTTGTGGAGTAATTAATAAAATTAAACTACAGAAATATTTTTCTTTTTTTGGTTAGCTTATTAATTTTTCAAATATATGAGGCCAAGAAGTAGGTCAAGGTATATTTAACTCTGTGTAATACTGAGGACAAACCAGGAATCCAGACATACCATTTGCCATTGATTTTAGGGTCCTGACACAAATCACAGACCCTCTAGGATCCTAAGTGGAGAGAAATGTTATTCACACTGCAGCCCTGAGGTGAAGTTAAGAAGTCTCTTGTTCTTTTATTTTCTTTCCTCCAACTTTCTACTTCTTCCTCTTTTCCTTCTTTTCCTTATAATTCTTTTTGGAATTATTTCCTAACATACAAATTCTGTCTTTAAATTTTATCATTAATAAAAAAATTTGTACCCAAATCTCTTGCTTTTCACCTCATTTTAAGTTGAATGACAGTTTACTCAAGCTATGTCTTTTTCTATCACACCAAATAGGTTAGAACAAATTAACATATACATAGGCTAAAATATTGAATTTCATCATCTGAAGACAAAAACTATTCAAAAAGAAAATTTAAAAAATAATTTGATGGTAAGAATTCCTTGGTAGTCACCTGTAAAAATATTCAGTGTAAAAAAAACCCTCAGTTTTCTGTCTTTTAAAATACTTCTTGGATGTCCTCTTTCAGAGTAACATAAAATGTGTTAACTTTGGTCATGAGAAAAATTACCTAAAACATGCCACCTTAAGAAAATGAAATCTGGTGAATGTGCTATATGATGGTAATCAGCTAAAAATCTTTCAATGTATTATCATTTTAATTTCTCATTTATACTTCATCATTGGTTAATAAAGCAGGTAAATGGTCTTCAGATCCATTTTCTTATTGACAAAACTATTTCTGTTATATAAGAGTCTGGCTTTCTCAGGAATTACTTAGGTTTATGTGCATACAACTTTAATTTTCCTGAAAATTACTGTTGCTTCCATAACTTTGATTTTTTTTTAAGCACTAGTTATGACAAGTCTTTCATTAGTTAGAGAGAAAGCAAATCCATTTTATGTTGCTATTATGCATTTTTCCATTGAATATATATTTCCATATATTTCAATGATACATCAGTTATTGGAGAGGTTATAACAATGCAAATCAAATACATATCTTCCAGCATCTTTGTTTATTGGTGTAACATTGAATTCCTTAACACTTGGTTCCAATTCAGACACATTTCTATACCTGTTCTTTTGCTGCAGTCATTTTCCTTGTGAAAGTTAATAGAGTTCAGGAAAACTGCCAAGAATTACCTCTAAGTTTCATGGTCACCTTCCTGTGTGGTGTAACTGGAATGGCTCAAAGCCTATGGGACAATACAAACAATTTTGCCAGTATTCTTGGCTGTTTACCAAAACAGAACATTTCATTTGTATACAGAGAATTTTCCCAATAACAAACTATCTTCAGCCGTGGCTTTTCATCAACACCACAAAGAGAAATTAAATTGAACGTATCTATGGCCATAGATATCACCTCTTGAATTTAACTGACTTAAGGCAAGTACTCAGTGACCAATGTCCAAATTATTGTGACTAGTGGAATAGATTTCCCTCTTGTTCATTGATTGCTCGGCATACTGCTCCTGTAAGCTGTGCCCTCATCAGCAATCATATTTGTTTGCAGACTTCAAGTCTTTGCTAGATAATTAGATAGATGGGGAGAGAGACAGAGAAACACGAAGGTCTGAAATGATCTTTTTCAAGGCCTTGGGCTTGTAAACAGTTCTAAAATGCAGAATGAAATAGGATGTTTGTTTAAAGTTTCGCTCAATCTGCTCCAAGGCATTCCTCTCATGCATGACATGGTCTGGGACACAGCTCTGCATGAACAGCACCCTGTCTGCACATATCTAAGGCCAACTCTTTCAACCTCAACAATGAATATGTCACATGCAACAAAACTTGTAATTCTCTCTTCTTCTGTTTCTTCCTCAAAATGACAATGATCTCATGACAGCTGGCCCGAAGGAGATATTATTGCCTCATCCTTTGAAATGGTTTATAAGCTGAGGAGACAGAGCTTCCTTTCTCCCAGATATATATACACACACTGAGATATACAAAACATCAGGATTTGTTAATTCATGCTTCTGAACGGAATTGGAACTGAACCTAAAATTTAAGTCCAGCCTCTCAAATTTCAGAACAGAGATGAGCTACTGAAGGATTGGGTGTTTCAGCATTAGTACCAAGGTGACTTTTTGAGTCCTGCAGAAGGATTTCTATCTGCCTGATGTAAAAACTTCAGTGAAATAGAATTTTTTTGTGAATATTTGAATTACATATAAATACATAGCATTAAAGGAACTCTTACTAGACATCCACAATTTGAATTTAAGGTGGATGTCTATGTTAGATTGGATAATATCATGCATGTCTTTTGTTTTTCATAAGGTCAGGTGAGTTGAAATCAGGAAACAGGCCAGCATACATGTAATTCATAGATGTAAGCAGCTTGTTTTAAATGAAATAAATGTTTGAGCAAAAGAATGTTATAGTCAGTCTACTTCAAATCAAGAGATCCAACTGTTGACTTTTTTTGACAGGAAGTCATTGCCTTTTTTTTCTTTAAGACTAAAGACTAAAATATGGTTGTGAAGAAGAACATATTGTTAACACAGATATTTAGACACAGTACTGAGAATGAAAAGCTTTTATAGCAGTTGGTCTGATATCTTGTCATTCTGTCACCTGAGAATGACAGCCTGATAGGTTGCAGCAAGAGGCAAGGAAATTTCACTTTGAAAAACATCAGCAGCCTTCGTACATCTGTTAATTAAAGCAATCTGCCAGTGCTCCTCTTAGGCATTCAATGAATCAATGTTAAGCTAACGTGACACATTTTCACTGCTTCTGTAATAGAATTGGAAGTAACACATTTATTTATCAGGTGGCACCGATCTACACTTCCCTGTCTGAGGACAGGTTTTGATTGTCACACTATCACCATCTGGCCTAGGTGTGACATACTGAAGATTTTCAATCTGTTTCAGTGAAGTTATAAAATAGCATGTGGACCCTATGTTTCTCCTGGAACACTGAAGCAGTATTTGAGCCTTGGATTTAGTTATCAGTATTATTGCTCTATATTTTAACAGAACTGGAGAGCAACAGTTGCTGGCAATAGATCTTCAACAAAAAAGATTGCTTTAATCTTATTCAGTCACAATGCAGGGTTTCATACAAATTTTTACTTCAGTTCTGAAGCAGAAGTCATGATTCTGACATTTTGTTTTATTCTCAGCAATAATAGCTGGTATAAATAGTACTACCTTTCCATTACTGATGACAAGGATTTAACTCATGGGACTTACATTAAGTGCCTTTACTCCTGATTGTTAATCCTCAGAGACATTTAGCCAAGAAAAATTCAAGTTCAGTGTATTTCCCTAAAAAAAAAATGCAAAGCATTGAATTGAGAAGAAAATTGCTGGAAAATATTAATATAGTATACAGTATATAAACAAAATGTCACATAGACACTACATAAAAGAAACACATAAAGATGACAATAGTTTTATAAACTGAACAGAATGACTGAAGATTGAAGTTCTAAGATACTGAGAAATATTTCGTGAAGGCCCTTCAGTGTGTGCAATCTCTTCTCTCAGCCAGGGGTTTAACTGCCAAGATCATTAGTGGAATGGGATAGTAGTGGAACCTTGGATCGGACAATTCTGAAATTTATCAAGGTTTTAGCAAAGAGCTGTAAGAATTCTTGTGTAGTCCCAGTCCACTGGATTAGGAGATGTACTTATTCACAGCCCCTTCCCCTTGCCTGAACTATGTTGTTGCATCCCTGTTGTTATTTCTACAGCACCTGATTCTTTTGATCAATTTAATTATGGGGGCTCCTAGATGGCCCAGGGCAACACTGAGTGATTAATGGAGAGAAACAGGCTCCCCCAAACCAGTAACCCTTTCTAAACAAAGGATGGGAGGATGCTGGGACTAATCAGCAATAACTTTTGGCAATTTCATTTCAGAATCTGCAGAAGGGTCTCGCTATCATTTTCACATTTCATTGCAATGCACCTTACTGCAAAAAAAAAAAAAAAATAGCAAGTACACATAGGATGGTGCTCTAGATTTACAGTTTAAAATTGGTTGATTTTCTTTAATGTATTGTCTAATATCTGTGCCTATTGTAAGGTATAAATCTGAAGCAGCAAGTTTTTAAAATAGTCAGCATGTCTGGTGTGCTGTGAAACAGCCACTCTTGACTTTGAACAGCTCAGCTCCACCAGTGCATTTAGGTTGCTGCTTTTAAAGGAATACAGACAGTGGCTTTTCTTGAAATTAAGTGATAACCAAACTCATGTGAGTAAATCTTGTCCGAAAACTAGTCAGAAGTCTTTAGAAAAATGACACTCTTAAAAAGTAAAACTAATAACTTCAAGAGATTTTGCCTCTATAAACTGCAAATATAATTTGCTTTCTATTGTTAACAGAAGTGCCAGCACACTTTGGTTATTCTAATGTCTAGAGCAAATGCTCTATTAATACCATGGATTGTTGTGCATATGTGGCAAAGGATATCACGCTTTTGCACAAAAATGATGTGGCTTTTTTCAAAAAGGCACAATTTCAAAAATAATGTCAGTGCTGACAGAACAAGGGGAAACAGAACAAGATCAGTTTGCAGCACCTTTTCAGAATGACATCATATAGTGTAATCTTGGAAGCTCATAGACAATGAATCACAACTAGTATATTGCATGTGATGCTGAGAGATTAAACAGGAAAATAATCCTTACAAGAATGAGATCTCACAATGAAATACAAACATGCACATATGAAAATATTTTCAAAGTTTTGGTTTAAAACAGGAGCCAAATAATTCAAAACTAATGATAAACTTAAAAGATTTATGATGCTGGTAATGGCAACTTTACAGAATGACTTCACTTATCACAGCGGATAGTGAAATTAATCTTTGGAATACAGCACAGATGGCCAGCAACTCATTCTGGGTATTCAAGTGAGCACATTGTGTGTAAAATTTGTAAACATATGATTTACTACCCTTTAATCCAATGGGATGACCCTACTCTTTCCTCCTTTTAAACAATGTCAGTGAAGAAATTAAAAGGCTCAGAGTGGTAACATCTTCTTGTTGAGCACTTCATGCGCATTTGCAAATATTTTTAGCCTTTCACTTGCACTCAGTAAGGCTGCTGAAACCAGTAGCTTTTCTAAAAGACTCCTTAATGGCATTTAATGAGAACAGCTTCTATGTACTCCTCTATGGAATCTTAATTTGTGTTAGTAGGTCACAGAGGAACACCAAAATCTTGATTAAAAAAAAAAAAGATTAAAATGTCAAATTTTGAGTTCTCCATTTTCAATTTTTAGCTATTTTTGAAAATTAGCCTTATTATTTATATGGGAAATATGAAGGCTTTGCATTAAACCATAAATTTTTTAAAAAGGTGGATCCTTACACTGAACCCATTTCAATTGGGAAATCTGTTGTAATGTTGAATGAACTACCTGAGCAGTCACAATTAGTGCAAAGTCCTGGCACTAATATGATATAGTTGTTGAATTATTTTCCTAGTTTGTACAAGCACTGCAATGCACTATTTAATCTTAAAGCAGAGAAAAAATATATTTCAGTAATTATTGCATCCATCTCAGAAAATTCTAGGTTATTTCCAAATACATGTTTCTAGTGTTCTGTGCAATGTGGTTGCAAATAAGTTGTGTAGCAAGTTTATCAGGTGTTTTAAAACTAGAATACATCTTGCCAAGCCTTTCTATGAGACAAGAGATATTCATACTGTATTTTGCATGTAGCATTATTCATTGACTGTCAGTACATATATGATTGTTTATGTGATGACATAATTTATTCAGGTTCTAAAATACAGTTAAACACCTAATTTCCATCAGTGAAATTTAAAAGAGAAGCCATTTCCATTAAGCCACCTGATATTTTTAGATAGTATAACATTACATTTAACTTGAAATTAGATCATTAATACAGTAATATTACTAATGTAAAAGCGGTAGAAGGAAAAAAAATCTTGTAAATTTGAAATTCGGAATATTAGAATTAAAAAATTTTGATGTTTTTTGTGAATTAATTTCTTTTGAATAAGTTGGGAAATAATTTATTTCTTTCTGGTTTCTATTTTTGTTCAAGTCTCAACTTTGTGTTTGCCAGCATCTGCAGAAGTACTGACCAGTTTTGCAAAAACTGAGGTTAATCACTCTTACAAGTGGTTCACATCCAGCTAAGTTAGTGATGTAAAAATATTTTGGCTCTTAAATTTCTTGGCATTCAGAACAATAATCTGCTAATATTTCCTGATTTAGAAGTTATGTCTTAAAGAAACTGTTCTTCCTCTTCAATTGCCATTTGTTTAGAAGAAATATCCCAACACTAAAGGAAGTGCTTGGAAAAAATGGCAGAATTTATTAATTATATATTTAAGTTTCAGTAGAAATCACAGACTCTATATCCTGAAAAATTAATTCTGTAATTAATTTATTATATTATTCAGATTAATAGTTTCAGATATTTTCTCCTTTGAATTGTAAAGGACTGAATAAAAAGAAAACATTTCTATTCTAACTTTTATTGTTCAAAGATTGGTGAGACAAACCATCCCTTTGTATTGTTGTTAAGGTAAAATTAAGTTTGTAGAAATAAATTTTGCCTGTTGAAAAGTGAAAATCTATACAGAAGAGCATTAATTGGTTGCTATAATTCCAGGAAACTGATGTCATTTATTAAATATAAAGGAAACACAAATACCTTAAATTATCAGAATTCATAAGTAAAGGAAGTTGGTTTATCTAATGATGAATAACATCCTGTCTTCCATGTGAACAGAGCCTTGAAATACAGTGACCAATTGCATAGATGACAAACCCTATTTTATGGCATGAGATGACAAACCCTATTTTATGGCATGAGATGTTTTGTTGACATACTGACCTATATTATTTTCTCCAAAGTACTATTTCCTGTGCTGAAAAGGAAATAAAAGGTGTATTGTTCTAACCTTACACCTATACTATTTAGATAAGTAATAGCAATGGCTTAATAGTTCCTGATCCTTTGGGGATCTTAATGCTTTATTCCCTCTGGGTTCTCTGTAGCTATTTTCACATGACTACTGTTAAAAGAACAATTTTTCCCCTTTCTTTTTTTAGACAAAATATCATTAACTCTACAAAGGAGGGTGCTCTCCTGAAGACCTTCTGCAAGATGAATCCCTAAGTTTTTCTCCCAGAGGTTCAGTGACACTGTGTGTCTCTCACCTCTCCTGCTGCATTAGAAACTATGAAGGATTCAGCAAACAGAATCAAGGACTCATGATGAAATCCTAACCACAAATACAAAGAGATCTGCTGAAAGATTTCCATTGTAGGTCTGTTGCAACCAAAAAGAGTTAATTTCCCATCACCATCCTGTGACTAAGGCCTTGCTGTCAGACTGCTTGAGAGGTGGCTAACTGTGGAAGAATATCAGGGATCAGCAAAGCTCTAAATAAAGAGATTCTTTAAAAACATGGGCATTCTGAGCCATTTCTTCACTCTGTTTATGGATATAGTGATGTCTGAGGACTTCATACTCATAACATACCAGCACTCTTGGCAACTCATTAAAATGAGACCTGCAAATAACTGAAAATGAGATTACACCTTTTTTGGCTCTAATTCAGTCCCTTGGGGCACCTTTTACTTCTCTTTTTGCTCATTACTCCTGCTGCTTACTTGCAATATTGCTAAAATAAGTTTGTTAAGTTTATCTTGTTTACTTTTTTTTCTTTTTTTCAGCAGGAATATTACTTTCCCTAACTGAAATACTGACAATTAAAAAAGAAAATATTCATAGATATATGTCCACCTTCTGTAGATCTGTATTCTGTAGATACCAATACCAGCAGCATTTCATATTTTTCTTCCCTAACGAGTTCTAACCATCCTGGTGTCTGATCAAAATGGCAAAAGGCTGGAAATGTTACACTTCTGTATCTTATTTTTGTAGAATCTTTCTACATTTATTGAAAAAATATTTTTTTTGAGAAAAGTAATAATAAGATAACATTTTCAAGGCAGCAACTCTAGCAGCATTGACCTAAAATGTTCATGCTGACTCAAAAAATGTCAGTTCTTTGAGAAGGTAAAAAAGTGGTATTGTTGTCCTGTGGGCTGAAAAAGATTTGTGAATTTAACTTTCAGAAAAAAAGTTGTCAAAATGTGAACTTCAGATGTTAATACTTTAATATGAAAACATATATGATTATATGATAATATGATAATATGATAACAAATATGATAACATATGTGGTACGAGATGCATTATAATAGCATAATATTATTATGAGAAGTACTGAGTAGCACATTTTCAGAATAAAATGACTTATTGGTATAATACAACTTTCACTCTCTGCTGTATCGACTCTCTATTTCATATTCACTAATATATCCTTTAATATTAGCACACTAAATAATGTTTATTTTTATAATGCATAACAAAGAGAAAGATTTCAGAGTACTAACTACCTACAGAGGCAAAGTGATTAAGTGATATGTTTTACTTTCAAGTCTGTATTTGAGAAAAATAATTGAGAATGAAGCAAGGTGCTTTTTAGTTTTATGCACTGAAGTACCATGCAAAACTATACTGCTTTATAAGTATATCTTCATGATTTAGAGTATTATGCCTACATAAATCCATAGAAGAAAAGACATGAAGCAAGCAGTTTATTATTAGTATACTGAGAGAAGGGTGCTTTCATGTTTATATTTTTAATTCCATGGTTATCAGACGGGCAATTTCACTAGCAAAATGTTGAAGGTCATTTTCTTCTTCCTCTTTCTTTTTACTTCAGTTTAGAATGTAATCTTTATTGGTGTCTTTTAACTTTTTTTAGTCAGGCCAATTGACCTTATTACACACTTGTTGAATCAGGTTACTGAGTAAATGACATCATGCAGCACAAAAATTAACAATAGCGATATCCCATCAAAGGGCTGATATTTGCATTTAAAGTCTTTTGGAACACAAATCTGTATTATTAACTCTAAGTCAGCAGTCTTAAATCCAGTCTGAATTCCCTCTTTAATTACCTGGATAAATGTATTTGAGTCTTTTTGAGATATGAACATTCATTTTCAAATCAAAGAGATTTTTTTCTTAGTCCTCAGGCAATCTGGCCTTTTGAAGTCTGTAGCCTTAAAATCAAGACTAATATTTAACTGTAGCAATATGTTATCAATACTATAGAAAATACTAAATGCTAGAAAGGTTATTATGGCTACCTATCCCCGAGACACCAACTTAAACCCAGTCTTAAAAACTATCCCAATACTATTTGATCATAATTTGATTAAGAATGTATGATGATTATTCAGACTTTTCTTATTTTGTAGAGTTCAAGGGAAAGTAAAAGAACCATGGAAATCTTAGTGCAAAGCATTCAACGAATTTACCAGGGCGATCTTGCTCCTACTTTTTTGGTAAAAGCCATTACAATCATTTCTCACTGTGTATCATTCAGTTGAGCTGTTACTATTGCTAAATACTGCTCACAACATACAAAGCTCAGCTGGTAATTAAAATTGCTGATGAAAACACAATTTTGCCTTTGCTTATTTGAAAAGGTTTTTTTATATATAGCTTATCAGCAGGTTTTCATTAATTTAATGGGTGTTTTTTTGAGCTGTGAACCTTTTGCTCAGGAAAAAGTTATACCAAACCAAAGATTGCCATCTTACTGTGAGTCAATTGCTTTACAAGTTAGAAAAGTGCATGGTGTATGTACATTATGACAATTTTTGCATTGTAATGCAGCCTCTCCTTCCCCAATATGTGAAATATATGAACAGAGATGACTATGTCAATCAGTTAATTAGGACTAATTATTGCTTGTTGTACATGATGTAAAATACCCTAATCACTTATTTTTTCAATTTTTGCAAGACTGGGATATCTCTGGGTAGCCTGAGATAGACTTACAGCAGGAGATGGTGGACTGAAACATAGTGATGGTTTATTCCAGTCATTGACACAGGAACGAACATGTTCACGTCTGCAAGACATTCATAGAATGACTTGACTTGGAAGGAACCCTAAAGATACTTTAGTTCCAACCCCCCTGCCGTAAGCAGGATACCTTCCACTAAACCAAGTTGCTCAGGGCCCCATCCAACCTGGCCTTGAACCCTTTCAGGGATGGGGAATCCACAACTTCTCTAGGCAACATTTTCCAGTGCCTTTCCACCCTCACAGTAAAGAATTTCTTCCTAATATATAATCTATACCTACACTTCTTCAGCTTAAGGCCATTCCCTCTTGTCCTATCACTACAAGCCCTTGTAAAAAAGTCCCTCTCCAGCCTTCTTCTAGGCCAGCTTTAGTCTTCCATTAGATTTAGGAGATCTTAATGAAATCTAACCAATAATATTCCACGTTGTTTCTTGAGCAGTAAACAAAGAGAAACAAAGAGTGTTTCTGTGTAAAAATCACTTTTTTTTTTTAATTTTTTTTTTTTTACAAGTAAAAAGATATTTTCAACTCACAGAAGCTGCTAACTGAAGTTTGCATATTTGACAATATGGTATAAATGTTCCAGAAATTGAAACAAAGCTGAGGAAAATAAATTTCAAATTTCAGTAATTGGGTTTTTTTTTCATTCCTAAGATAATTTGATGACTAATTAATATTATAAGATACACATATTCCATCCCACCACCAGATGTTCATGTAGACACTGATGAACAGTAGTGACCTAGTCATCTACATTATGACCTTATTATACCAAAGAGAATAAAACAGCACACTTCACACTGAAAGAAATTGGATATTTTTCAAAGATATTTTGGTTTGTCTGAAAACAATCCTGAAGAAGAATTAACACTTCTGCCTGCAAGGTCGCTGAAAGAGAAGCTGTCTAGGAAACTACAGTATGAATGGGATGCTATTTTCAAATTCATTTGAAAATAAATTTGCCATTTTTCAGGATGGAGAGCCTGCCCTTTGAGGAAAGACTAAAAAAGTTAGGGCTCTTCTCCCTAGAGAAGAGAACACTCAGGAATAACCTCATTTTATTGAGTATTTATCGATTTTTCCATTTATTAAGTATTACAGTACTTGAAGAGGACAAAGGTTGTCCTCTCACTTCTCAAGGAGCCACATTGAGAAGCTGAGGGCCAATGGGTTCCAGTTGCACTGTGAAGGGTTTCAACTTCATAGAAGAGTCAGAGACTGAAATAGCTTGTGCCTCAAACATTGATATAAAGTTGTAAACTGTATAAAGACCATCCCTCTCTAAAGGATGACTGACTAGGGCTTTGGACTGAAAGTCAGACTACTGATTAGACAAATGGAAAACCATTCTTCAATTCTCAGGCCTAGGAAAAAACAAACAAGGCTGGGGGAAATGCACCCAGAAGAGAACCAAATCCAGGATCCATTCCAAGAGTCACCTCTGGCTGGGTCTGGGGTGGGTGACACCACAGCCCACAGAAGCCAGGTTTACACAGACCTGTCCCCCAAAACAAGGGTGAGGAGGTTTCAGGTGTGACCTCTGGTCAGGGGTACTGAACACCCATCCTCCCTTTCACAAACTGGCCCAGCTGTGGAACTCCCAACCCCACAGGCCAAATCCATGGGACGTTCATGTGAGAGGCAGCTGAGGGGGTGTCATAATCCATCAAAGACATCCCAAGTGCTCCCCAGAGGCCTTGCACCACAGGAGTGCACATGATGTAACAGATCCAGCCTGTTGCAGGAGACAGTCTCCCCCTCCTGCCCAAGGAGGACGTGCCTGGATATTACCACCTGGACTGAGCATATATTAACCCATCAAATTCTATGCTTTTTGGGGGACCTTCACCATCAAGAAGACCAGAAGATGAGGATCAACAGGATGACATCAGGATCTATGGAGTGGTGATGCTTTCTACCTAGTCTGTCTCCACCTCCACCTCACTCTCTTTATCCTCACATTCCCCAAGCTACTCTTTCCCTATTTCTTCCTCTCCACTTTTCTTTCCCTCATAGTTACTATCCAATAAAATCCATACTATTGTCACTGACATATGGTCCCATTTGCACCTTAATTTGGGCTGAAGAATTCCTCAATAATTTTAATAACTGGACCATAACAAGAAGAAAGAAACTTTTTACAATGAGAACGTTCATCCACTGGTACATGGTAAAGTGTTCATCATTGGAGGTTTTCAAGAGATAATTGGAAGGTCCTAAAGTGGGTTCCTTCCAATTCAGAATATTCCGTGATTCTGTCATACTGATTCTGTGATCTAGCCTTCCTTTCCAAAAAAAGGCTGGATGAGACAGTCTTTCAAGATCATTCTTAACCTGCACTGCTCTGTGATTCTAAAAATTGAGACGAACATGCTTGTAGTTCCCCATATTCTCCTTTCAGGCCTTTTTGTGGATGGGTGTCACATATGCCAAATATATGCTAAATATTCATTACAGGTGAGGTCTTTTAAGCAAGCTGGAATTAAATATTTACCAGAAGTGCTCGTCTTTTTCCAGTTGCTAGAGAAGTAGCCTAGAAAACCAACTAATTCCACATGCCAAACTTGCTCATGGCTAAAATTTGTCAGGTGAATTCCCAGCAGCAAGAATTGTTTAACTTCTCCTTTCAGGTTTCTTCATGGATATATTTGGATTTGTTTGTACTTTCTCCTCATTGACCTAAGTTTACCTTACGATTTTTTGTCAGGTGTTGAGTTCTTTAATAAAAGCCATTTCTTTTGTTGTGCTACAAAAGTGACTTGTCAAATTATGGTCTTGTAAAGATTTGCAGCAGATCAAAAAGGAAAGCAGTCTTTAGATCAGTAAAATGACAATGGATGACACAACATAAATAGGAACTTTCATAGAATATGTTGTACTCTCAAGTTTGTACAGAACTTGAAGCCTGACTGTTAGTATATTTAGGCCAAATCCTATATATATATATATATATAATTATTTCTAATCTTCTTTTTGAAAGATCTGTATTTTTCTCTTTTTTATATCGGA